>CM024954.1:24936298-25191298 GCA_014282245.1 Rhododendron simsii
TTTTGGCATATGTAATAAAATGGAATTTGCTTCCGCTTGTCGTTAATTGAGTCCCTTTAGTCATTTGCTAATGAGGTGTTTAACTTTAATATGGCCTTAGTGATGTGATCACTGGCGCTTTGTTATGACTAGAGCCTTTAGGGGCAGGCTAGGGTCGTGACAATGAGTTATTCAATCAAGTGAAGATTAACATCCCCCTTATGGATGCAATCAAGCATATTCCGTCATATGCTAAGTTTCTTAAAGATCTATGCACTCGGAAGCGGAAGCTTAATGTTCAGAAGAAGATATTTCTTATTGAACAGGTGAGTTCTATTATTCAAACGAATATCGTGCCGTAGTACAAAGATCCGGGAAGCCCTACTTTTGCGGTCACCATTGGAGGGAAGTGTATCGAACAAGCCTTACTTGATCTCTGGGCCAGTGTTAAATCTACTTCCGTACTCTGTTTTTCAAGAACTTGGTTTGGGGAAAATGAGGCCTACTCGAGTCACTCTCCAATTAGCTGATCGGAGTGTTCGTGTGCCAAGAGGGGTCGTGGAAAATGTTTTGGTACAAGTTGGCCAATTTGTTTACCCAGTGGATTTTGTAATTCTTGACACAAATCCGATTGACTCTTTTGCTACTTCTACTCCGGTGATTCTTGGGAGACCCTTTCTAGCCACGGCAGACGCAGTTATCAACTGTCGAAACAGACTTCTTAATATGACTTTTGGTAATATGAAGATGGAAGCCAACATATTTAATTTAAGCAGTCAGATGGGGGACGATGAGTATGTGAATGAAGTGAACCTTATTGACTCTCTCGTTGAAGGACATGTGGATGAGTCACTTTATAGTGACCCTTTGGAAGTCGTTCTTACAGCCGAGGAGGCTGAATTTCTTGAGTCTTCGGAAGTATGTTATCTATATTCATTGCTCAATGAGGAGGATGAAGTGTGTGCTATGAATCCTTGGATTTCAAAGCTTGAAGAATTTGAAGAACTTCCACTAATAGAGAAGAAAGTCCTTCCATCAAGCGTTGAGCCACCAAAATTGGAGTTGAAGCCCTTGCCTAACATGTTGAAGTATGCCTTCCTTGGAATTAATGAGACATATCCGGTGGTTATATCCTCTTCTCTTGGGAATCTCCAAAAGAAGAAATTAATCAGTCTGTTAAGGGGGCGCATGAAAGCTATTGGGTGGACTATTGCAGTTATTAAAGGAATTGACGCTACTCTCTGTTCGCACCATATCGCTTTGGAGGACAATGTCAAACCGTCTCGGCAACCCCAGCGCCGGTTGAATCCAATTATGAAAGGCGTGGTCCGCGCAGAAGTCTTGAAATTGCTAGATGTGCGCATCATTTATCCCATTGCTGATAGTAAATGGGTTAGCCCAATCCAGGTCGTACCAAAGAAATTTGGGATCACAGTTGTGCGTAACGAGGAAAACGAGCTCATACCAACACGGGTTCAGACAGGATGGAGGGTATGTATCGATTATCGAAAACTCAACACAAGTACCAGGAAAGACCATTTTCCCTTGCCATTTATCGATCAGATCTTGGAAAGGATAGCCGGGCATGCATTTCATTGTTTCTTGGATGGATACTCCGGGTATAATCAGATCGAAGTTGCTCTAGAGGATCAAGAGAAAATGACATTCACTTGCCCCTTCGGAACCTTCGCCTATAGTCGCATGCCATTCGGTTTATGCAACGCTCCAGGTACTTTCTCAAGATGCATGATGGGAATTGTTAGTGATATGGTTGAGAAGATATTAGAGGTCTTCATGGATGATTTTTCGGTATTCGGCGACTCGTTCGAGTCATGCTTGGCCAACCTAGAGAAAGTTTTGACAAGGTGTGAAGAGAAAAACTTGGTGCTGAATTGGGAAAAGTGTCACTTCATGGTCACTCAAGGGATTGTCTTGGGTCATATTATATCATCGGATGGTATCGCGGTAGACAAGGCAAAAATTGATCCCATTTCCAATCTCCCGACTCCAAAGTGTGTGAAGGATATTCGTTCATTTCTCGGGCATGCCAGATTCTATCGTCGATTCATCAAGGACTTTAGTGCTATCTCTCGACCCTCTGCCAACTTCTTGCCAAAGACGTACCTTTTGAGTGGACCCCGGCATGTGAGGCAGCTTTCACTAAGCTTAAATCCAGTCTCACCATTCTTCCTATTATACAACCACCGTTTGAGCTTATGTGTGATGCAAGCGATTATGTTGTGGGAGCCGTGTTGGGACAATAGAAGGACAAACATCCTTATGTGATTCATTATGCGAGCAAAACCTTGAATGACGCTCAAGTGAATTACACTACCACGGAGAAAGAGTTACTTGAGGTGGTGTTTGCTCTTGATAAATTTTAGTCTTACCTAATCGGTGGTGCTTCTATTATTGTGTGCATGGACCACTCCGCTCTCAAGTACCTACTTATTAAGCAAGATGCCAAAGCCCGACTGATAAGATGGATTCTTCTTCTTCAAGAATTCAATCTAACCATCAAGGATAAGAAGGGTGTCGAAAACGTGGTAGCCGACCACTTATCAAGGCTACAATTTGAGGATCCTACTCCGAGTTTCCAATTATGGACATGTTCCCGGTTGAACAGTTGCTTGCCGTTTTGAGTACCCCATGGTTTGCTGACATTGTGAATTATTTGGCTACGGGTCTCTTACCACCACATTGGTCTCCTCAAGAACGTTGTCGTTTCCTTCATCAAGTACGGATGTTCTCATTCGACGACCCTTATCTTTTCAAGTATTGCCAAGATCAAATAGTGCGCCGTTGCATTCCAGATTCGGATCAACAGAGAATTCTCGAGTTTTGCCATTCGAAAGCTTATGGAGGCCACTATTTGTCTAAGAAGACTTTTGCCAAGGTGCTACAATGTGGGCTTTATTGGCCAACTTTGCACAAGGATGCTTACTGTAAAGTCCATATTTTGGCAAATCCCATGACAAAATCTCTTTTGATTTGTATCCCATTAATTATGTTGTTACTTATTGTTTTAGAGCATTTGTTTTAGGAAAGGCTATCAGTTGAATTTTTGTAATTGATAGAGATTGGTTGTCAAAGGAAAGTAACATGGAAGGAATTCTTTTGTAAGAAGATTTCGTGCAGGAACTGAAGAAATCTCGGAAGTGGAATTGCAGAAATTGTGGGTGGCAATATGGAAGTGATTGTCTGTCACAGTGCTCAAGCAACGTTCCATTTTTTTTCCTTCAGCAATCTATTTATATTCTGCTTTGCTGGCTTTTCAACCCTGCCAAAGACATCAGTGTTTACCTTTGTCTCCAATACCAAGTAATGTCTAATGGTGACTGGTTCTTATCTCTTGGAGTTACACATGATTCGGTGATCATGAACCTTTCTACATAAACTCCAAGTGTTCTTTTTCAACCATTGTTCCTACTACTTGAAACTTTCTTCCGGTGGATTCTGGAAGTATATTGGAGGACTTGTGGATTGAAGGCGTGCAACAATCAACCACTTTGGTCAGTTGGTGAGGATTCACAATTGTTTAATTAAGATCATTTGTAACTGCACAATGATTACTTTTAGTGGTTCGATTTCCTCTCGTGGTTTTTACCCTCTTTATGGGGTTTTCCACGTATATTCTTATGTTCACCTGTTATTGCTTTTTGTTCCTTTATTACGTTGCTTTTGAGTATTTGATAGCAAAAAAGGAATTTCATTTGGTATCAAAGCAAGTCGCTCATTTTTTTTGGGATTTCGTCCTAGAGCAGATCTATAGCAATAATGAATATGAACACTAACATGAATCATCCGTCTAGTTGCACACCTATTTTGGATAGTGAAAATTTTGATTACTAGAAATCTAGAATAAAGGCTATCATGAGGTCTGTGGATGAGGAAATTTGGAATTCTTGCATTAATGGATATAGTTGTCCTATGAAAATAGTAGAAGGAAAACAGGTCCCTAAAGCTACTTCTGAATTAAGTGCCACGGAAAAAGCTCCATTACAGACTAATAATCGGGCCTTAGATATATTATTTAGTGCTGTTGATGTTAATGAACATCGTAAGATATCGAATTGCGAAATTGCTAAAGAGGCATGGGACATTCTTGTAACTTGTCATGAAGGAACACATGTGGTTAAACAATCTAAGTTGCAAAGACTCACTACTGAATTCGAGATAATTAGGATGCAAGAAGACAAGACATTTAATCAATTCTACTCTAAATTGATCACTATTGGCAATAGTTGCGAAACCCTCGGTGAGCCTATTCCTCCATTTAGGGTGATTAAGAAGATTTTGAGATCCTTGCCAGAAAGATTTAAGATGAAGGTCACGATGTTTGAGGGTAAGCGTAAACTCAATGAAAAATCTGTTGAAGAAGTGGTAGGCATCCTCCAAACTTATGAGGCTGATATGTTACAACCTGAGTCCCAAAAAAAGAAAATTAAACCTTCCGCTAAGTCAATTGCTTTTTCAAGCTCTCAAAGCAAGTCTAGGGATTCTGATTGTGATGGTGAATATGATCTTGAAGCTATGGCGTTGTTTACCAAAAATTTCAAACAATTTTTCAAGAAGAAAGTGACTAATAGTGATGGGAATAAGAAATTTGGAAATAGAGGAAAAAGTGAGTCTTCGAGTGCTAAAGAAAAGAAAGGGATAAAAGGTCCTCCTGCAGGCCCTAAATGTTATGAGTGTCAAGGTTATGGTCATGTTGCTCATGAATGCATTAATAAATTAAAGAAAAAGACTAACTTCAAGGCCAACATAACCTGGGATGACGATAGTGAGTTTGATAACTCCGAAGAAGAACAAGTTGATCACATGAACTTTATGGCGTTTGGGGCTTCTTTAAAGTCGAATCTTAGTGATCATGAATCATCAGACGATAGTGAGAATGGGGGAAGTGATGAGGAGTTTAGTTTCAATGAGTTAAAACAATCCTACAATATGCTATTTAAGGAGAGTACTAAAATTAATGAGTCAAATTTGAAAATGGCTGAGAATTATAATAAGTCTAACACGGAGTTAGTGACTTTTAAAACTCAAATGGAAGAATTAAAAGGATTGTTGAGCCAAGTCACGTGTGAAAAGAATAGTTTGTGTTAGGAGGTTAAGAGTCTTCAAGATAAAAATAGAGTCTTGGCTGAGTTAAATATTGCCTCAGAAGGAAAAATAATTATGCTAAAAGCTGAGGTTGATAAAGCTAATATTCTATTTGAGCGTTTGAATATAGGATCAAAGACATTGGACGAGATTCTGAGTATACAAAGACCAGTAAGTGACAAAACAAGGCTTGGTTTTTATGAAGCTTCGCCCTCAAAAACATTTGGAGGTATTGCAAATGAGTCGGAATCAAAGAAGGTAAAGCTCAAACCCCATAGTACGGATAATGCAAAAAATATGTTTGGAAAGACTCATGACAGTTATAAGGGCATGTTTACTAGATTCATTCCCACATGTCATTTTTGCTAGGGGTCAAGGGACACATTAAACCAAAATGTTTTCAATTGTATGGGTATCCTCAAGGTTTTCGTCACTTTAAAAATGCTACCAAGAATGGCAATATAAATGGTATGTCTAATCATGATAAATATAAAAGGGTAAGGAGTTTGCAGTCAAAACCATTGTTTGAAAATCTAAAGAACTTGAGTAAAATTCCAACTAGACATATTTGGGTTAGAAAAAGAGATTTGAGCTGTATGTTTGTTCACACTGCGTTTAAGGCTCGTAATTCTCATGTGTGGTATCTTGATAGTGATTGTTCTCATCATATATCTGGAGACAAGTCCATGTTCATTAATTTTGAAAATTATAACGGAGGTATAGTGACTTTTGGTGATAGAAACACTTTGAAAGTTGTTGGTAAAGGAACCATACAAGCTCCTGGAATAACTCGCCTTGAGAATGTACTATATGTGGACGAATTAAAAGCTAATTTGCTTAGTATTAGCCAAATGTGTGATTCTCATCATGAAGTTCGATTTTCCAAAAATGAATGTTATATTTTGGATAAAGAAGGAAATAGCGTTATGCATGGTACTCGTATTGATGATAATTGTTATGGTATACTTCCTTCTAGTGAGATAACATGTGACTCTACTACATTAAGCGACACTGAACTTTGGCACCAACGTCTTGGTCACATTAATTATAAGGATTTATCTATGTTGACTAAACGTGAATTGATTAGAGGTGTGCCGAAACTCAGCAAACCAAAAAATCATGTCTGTGGTCCTTGCCAACTCGGTAAACAAACCAGGGCAGCTCACAAAAAGACCACTGGGATAGCTACTAAGAGGCCCCTTGAACTTCTTCACATGGACTTGATGGGTCCTTCTAGAGTTGAAAGCATTGCAGGTAAAAAATATATTTTTGTTGTTGTAGATGATTTTTCTTGCTTTACTTGGGTGAGGTTTCTTCGTGAAAAATCCGTGGCGATATCTATGTTTAAAGTTCTTGTTAAACATATTCAGAATGAGAAAGGAATGAAAATTGGTTGTATTTCTCGTATTCGCTCAGATCATGTAAAAGAGTTTGAAAATTCAGAATATGCTAACTTTTGTGATGAACTCGGTATCGTCATGAGTTTTCTGCTCCCAAACTCCACAACAAAATGGTGTGGTTGAGAGGAAAAATCGTGTGATATAGGAAATGGCACGAGTTATGCTACATGCTAAGAAAATTGCTCGTAGGTTTTGGGCCGAAGCAGTTCATACTGCTTGCTATGTGATCAATCGTGTTTATCTTAGACCAGGTACTATGAACACACCATATGAGCTATGGAAAGGTAGAAAACCAAATGTTAAGTACTTTAAAACTTTGGTGGCAAGTGTTTTATCATGATAGACAGGGAACACTTAGGTAAGTTTGACTCTAGAAGTGATGAAGGAATTTTCCTAGGCTATTGCACAGTCAGCAGAGCATTTCGAGTTTATAATAACCCTACTCGCAGTGTTATGGAGTCCATAAATGTAGTTGTTGATGAAAGTCCATTAAATGAAGCATATTTTATCTCTAATGATGTCTATGAGACTTTAAGTGATCAGGACACAAGTGATGCGGTAGAGGAAAATTCAAGTGATGAAGATACAAATATTTCAAAAGAAGAAGAGTGCAAAGATGATGAACAAGATTGTGAAAGTTATGACAAGTCGTTGAACCCAACAGCTTGAGTAAAGCTCGATCATCCACAAGTCAGGTAATTGGAAATGTTGCAGACCTGATGAAAACTCGCAAACAGCTCAGGGATGAGGTATCGTATGTTTGTTATGTTTCATTAGTTGAGCCAAAAAATATTAAAGAAGCCTTAATTGATGAGTGCTGGGTTGATGCTATGCATGAAGAGTTAAATCAATTTGAGCGTAATAATGTTTGGGAATTAGTTCCAAGACCCCCGCACATTAATATTATTGATACAAAATGGATTTTTGAAAACAAATCTAACGAACAAGGTATTGTTGTTAGAAATAAAGCTCGTCTAGTAGCTCAGGGATACACACAGGTTGAGGGAATTGATTTTGCTGAAACATTCGCACCTGTTGCTAGGCTAGCGTCTATCTGTATTATGCTAGCTGTCGCATGTTTTTTGGGCTTTAAATTATTTCAAATGGACGTTAAGAGTGTTTTTCTCAATGGTGTCATAAAAGAAGAAGTCTATGTTTCTCAACCTAAGGGGTTCAAAGACCCACACAAAATTGATCATGTGTATCATTTAAACAAAGCTCTCTATGGCTTAAAACAAGCTCCCCGAGCTCGGTATGAGAGGTTGACAAATTTTCTGTTAAGTAAAGACTTTGTTAGAGGAAGTGTCGATAAAACACTTTTTGTCCAGCATAAGGGAAAGCATTTACTTGTATTTCAAATTTATGTGGATGATATTATTTTTGGGTCCGCATCTCCTGCTCTTGTAAATAAATTTTCTGAGTTTATGCAAAGAGAGTTCAAGATGAGCATGATGGGCGAGCTTACATTTTTTCTTGGGTTACAGGTACGTCAATTTGAACATGGGGATTTTTGTATCTCAAACTAAGTATGCCTCAAACTTAGTTAAGAAATTTGGTCTTGAATCTGCTAAACGCTCTCTCACACCGATGAGCACTACTACAAAATTGTCAAAAGATTTAGATGGCATATCTATAGATCAGACTCTTTATCGTACGTAGATGATTGGTAGTCTCCTCTATTTGACTGCAAGTAGGCCTGATATTGCATTTAGTGTTGGAGTCTGGGCTCGTTACCAAGCCAATCCTAAAGAGTCTCATCTTACAGCAGTTAAGTGTGTTATTAAATACATTAGCGAAACCATGGGTTATGGTATTTGCTTGTCTAAAGATACTAATTCGAACTTAGTTGGTTTTTCGGATGCTGACTAGGCTGGGTGCACTGATGACCGTAAAAGTACTTCCGGGGGATGTTTTTACATTGGAAATAATCTTGTAGCGCGGTTAAGTAAGAAACAAAATTCTATTTCCCTATCTACCGCTGAAGCGGAGTACATCGCTGCGGGTAGTGCGTGTACACAACTTCTATGGATGACACAAATGCTGGACGACTATGGGTTACCTCAAGAATGCATTACTCTTTACTGTGACAACACAAGTGCTATTAATATCTCGAAAAATCTTGTGCAACACTCTCGCACGAAGCACATTGATATTCGTCACCATTTCATCCGAGATCTCGTAGAAGATGGTACGGTCACACTTGAATACCTTGACACTACTCATCAAAAGGCTGATCTTTTCACCAAACCCCTTGACTTCCATCGCTTTGATTATCTCCGCAAGTCGGTTGGGGTATGTCTCCTTGATTAAGTTGGTTTTTCCGTCTCTATTATTGCTATTAGCTTTTCTTATGGTCAAGTAGTCTAGTGTGTTTGTTTATTTTTATTTTTTTTTGGGTCCTCGTTTCTTTGCTTTACCATTTAAAAAAAAAAATTACTAAGATTATGTGTTGGACGTAGCATGTGGTTTCAGTTGTGAGTATTCATCCATGGGTTTCACATAAAATGCATTTTTTTTCAAATGCATTTTTTTCAATTGCATGCGTACTTCTTGTTGTTCTCCACTCATGTTATATTCGGATTTTAATTGCATCATGCCTTTTGATTCCATGATCGCCACATTTACACGTCAAGAGTAGAGAGATTATTCAGATTGGATAGTTGGTTCTCATGTCCGTTGGAATGTCTTATTTTGTTTCCTCGGCGATTGACCTTTTGGCATCTTGGTTGGATACGATGTTCTCTTGGTTTTGTTTAAAAAGAAAAAAAAAAAAGAGAAAAAAAAAACATCTTTGTGAGATCTTAATGCTTATCCGGGCGTTCATCGAGTACCGGACAATTGGGGTGAGGTACTCTCCCTCTGAGCGTTCGTGTCACAAAATGGATAGACTTTGTGAAGGCACCCGTGTTGGACCATGCAGACACCCTACCCTAGACTGTCTGAGTTAGTTCATTTACGGTCTTTTGTTGCCCGAATGATGATTAAAGGTCGAGAACATTTCAAGGTTGACGGAGGGTCTTGAGCTTTGAACTTTGGACTTTCCTCATTCAAACCCATTTCAAGCCCTTCGAACCCTTCAAGCCAAAGCCATACGGCCCCCAGCAAAACCTTACTTGCTTACGCCAGCTTGAACTTGGCGTACGCCAGTAAAACTGCCACGTGTCGGTCATCGACCGTTGACTCAGTTTGACTGGCGCACGCAGGTCCAAAACTGGTGCACGCTCGTCAAAGCTAGTCAAATCACCACTTTTCTGTCACGCGCTCGAGACTTTTGCGGCTCCCCAAGTACAGGGAACAGTTCCCCTGATGATTATATTCGTCTGGGCCGTCCCCCTCTCTCTCCTACATGCCCCATCACCTAGTCCCATGCATTAAATGCATGGGAGGCTCTCTCCTAACCTAACCCAACCTTAACCCCAACTGATCAGCTCCCTCTCAGTCCATCTCCCCTCTATAAATGCCCTCCTTGCATTCATTTGCAAGGGGTTAACCATATTAAGAAGTCTAAGCCCTCTCCCTCTCTTCTATCTCTTGTTCTTTCTCCTCCATTGAAAGAGCAAGAAGTAGAGAAGTACCTCACACCCACATTACTGTCATTCGATCATCCTCCAACCTCCATCTTCAACACCAAAACTCAAAACCATCTTCACACCTCAACACAAAAAGGTATACCACCTTTGTGTGGCCTTCTGTTCTCGATCCCTGAGGGGAACCAGAAAGGTCCAGGCTAGTAACCAATACTAGTCCTGGCCTTAGACTGGTAAAATAAAACAATCGTGTGAGACGAAACATGGCGCACGCCAATCCTTAAAGCCGTACCCAGTCATGGCGGTACGTGCATTCCTGGCGTGGGGATCATGGATCGTCTGTTTCTTGCTTAGGTTTTCTATTCATCACCTTATGGCATGATTAAGAACCAGTTTTCTGCTTTCTATAGCCTAGAACTGCTTAGATATAATCTTATTACTTTGCTTCTATGTGCTTTAGAGGGCCTCTGGGATCCCTCTAGTCCTGTTCCAGAGCCCAGATAATGTAAAGCCAAGCACTGACCAGAATGGTGAAGCTGGCGTACGTTTTTGTAAGGTTGGCGTACGGCAGTGTCACCAGGTTCCAGTGGCTGGCCCTTGCATCATAGTTAAATCCTGGCCTCTCGTTATCTCCCCACTCTGTTTATGCGGTTTTCTGTCCTTTTTTTTAGGGCTTACAGCCATTTCATCTGTCTGTAATCTGTATATATGTTGTTATTAAACTGCGTGGTTTGTCCTGGGTGTGCGCTGGTCCATTCCAGAGCCCAGAGGGTTGCAAACAAAGACCGTGAGTACAAATGAGTGGTGTACGCCAGTTTGGTGGTGGCGTGCGCAGGTCATGGTGGCGTGCAGAGGCCTGGCCACTACATGCCAGTGTGTTACCTGCTCACGCACCTGAAAAACAGCGTACACTATCTCATTGAAACTGCTCTCAGTGCTTGTTTTCAATCTATGTTCTTTTATTGATTCAAGCAAATCATCATCCATAAACATTTTGTCATATAAACTGCAAATTGTTACAGTTTTAATCCCCATTATCTGCTCCCCGCCCTAACTGGCTAAAAAATGATCAAGTGAGAGAAAAATGCAAAAGTTTTATAAAATTCTTGAGTAGAGACCGATCTCCGGATTGGGCGAGAGGGGTGCCATAAAACCCTTCCCCTCTCGTAACTTGGCTACCGAACCTCTGATATCGAAGGTGACGACGAACCAGTCTACGCCTTTTCAAAATCAAACAAACGTAGCAAAGCGTTTTCGAGTTTAGTTCCTTGGGTGTTTTCACCGCTAAAATCCGAGTGGCGACTCTGAATCGAAGCGTTTCGCCGCGCTTTCAAAGAGGGCCGCACCCAATTTTTGAAACCACAAAATCCGAAATTTTGGGGCGCGTGCCCACAGTGGCGACTCCGCTGGGGACTCATTGCATTAATTGATATTTGGAAATTAATACATGAATGAACAACTTTCAAAAGTCTGTCAAAACAGTACGCTCCGCGCTGCTGAAGAATAGAATGGTAACGTAACAGGATCTCAGCATCCGACCACTCCGAACTGGGGCTTTTACTATTGTTCACTTATGTAGTTTTCTCCAAGTATTGATTAATAAAAGTGGGCCAAATTCGAAAAAGGCATTTTCAAAACTTTGCGTTTCTCTCTTATTCGATCATCCGTTGGCATTCGTCCATTTGCATCGATGTTGGCTAGCCCCGTTGAGGTGTTTTGGGTAACCGGCACAGTTTACTGGAGCCTGGGTTCCTTGAACGCCCAATAACCTTGGACGATGATGAGTCGTAATACCGTTCGACCATTGCTCTGCTACACGCATTGCAGTGGAAGGTATACCGCGGCTCTAGTCAGAGGAACCCCTTTAAACCAAAACCGGCCTCTACATGCGTACAAAGCCCTAGAACTTTTCAACCTAAGACAAGAACCTACAGGGTAGGATTTCTTGCATCTAACCCCCATAAACTGTCTATATGTTACTGCTTTCCTATCGCATGTCTGTACATACATTCATACCGTTCTGCGTAGGAGCATGCTAGGGCGGCTTTTAGGTTGTCTTTTGAGTTCCGTCCTACGTCCGTTAGGATGTTGCTATGGACCGATGACGAGTCATGCATCTTGATGTTGCACGTTATCAAAATTTTCAAAATCCTTTAAATCAAAGACACTTCGGAAAATCAAGACTTTATGAGCCTTTGTTTAAAGTCCAAATCAAACTTTCAAAAGCGAAACTAGGAGCAATGGAGAAAATATCGTGATACTTACACCACCAAGGCTCCGGCACAGTGCTGCTTACGCCACTCCGGTTATGGTATCACGCCATCCACACCGAGTTGTTCCATTTTCAAACTTTGACACTTCAAGAAAAGAATAGCCAAAGGTTTAGGCAATCCTGACATCTCTTAATGTTAGTCGATTCAATCAAGGATACATTGTCGAAAAGAAATCTGAGGATTCTATGGCAGCATCCGAATGATGTAGGGCGGTCTCTCTCTAAGTCTAGAGTTTAGGAGGACACCGACGACGTTGACATGATCATTTTTCCATTCATGCAAAATCTTTCGAATAACTGCTGCAGGCTGTCACTGAGCTCTTATACTTTGCTGTCTAGATGCATTATGGGAAGCTCCGAGTTCACGAGCCAAACCTACTTGGGACTTTCTGCGGGGGTTGCTTGAGAATCTGCTTTGGGGTTTGTTTCTCGATCAGTCACAACGGAAGCTCTGGCTTGCACTCTGTCAAGAGAGGACTCACCACCGACAACTCCGCACGAAACACTGCCGTCCAGTCCGTCTCCACCCCGAGCGCCGAAGTTGGTCAAGACAGAAATCCTGGATATGGCCGAGCTACCGCCTCCGAACCTTGCTAATACCTTGGCAAACCTCCAGCACAACCTAGCCATCATGCATAAGAGAGCCGATCAAGCTGATGCCTCCATGGCCAATCTGCGTGCTCTGATCGAGGAGCGACTCCCTGCAAAAGGTGGAGGCAGGGAAAGGAATGACCGTCAACCCGAGGCTGAGGAGGTCCCTCAAGACGAAATCCCTCCTCCCAGTCCAGAAATGGTTGCTTTGATCGCCAAAATGGCTAAGCTCGAAGAAACGGTTTCCAAAGCTGAAAGAATAGGAGCTGGTGGTTTGGACATGGACCGTCTTTGCCCTTTCCCGAACGCCAGGCTGCCTGAAAGGTTTAAGATGCCGGACTTCGCTAAGTTCGATGGAATGGGAGATCCCAAGACTCACCTTCTGGCTTATCATGGTGCTATGAAGCTACATGGGAGGAGGCCATGGCTCAGCTTTTCCCACAAACTCTGGCTGGCCCCGCTTTTCAATGGTTCTTATCTCTCGACATTGCCAAACGCCGAACGTGGGAGGACATTGGGGCAGCTTTCAACGTCCAGTACAGTTACAATGCCCAGCTCAAAATGACCACCAGGGAGCTCGAATCGACCAAAATGAACACCAAAGAGTCCTTTACGGATTTTATTAAAAGGTGGAGGGCTAAGGCAGCACTCATGACTGATCGGCCCAGTGAAAAGGACCAAATCCGTATTATCTCCCGTAATCTGTAGCCCGACTTTCCCAAGAATCTTGTACTTGTCCAGGGTGCCGACTTTGATACCTTCTTTGAATCTGGCCTCGCAATTGAAGAAGCCTTCCAAACTGGAGTTCTGCAGCGAAGTGACACCCCTTCTTCTACCTCAAAGTCCAAGCCCCGGGCTTACACAGGCAACAGCGCTGCTCTATTCGGCGGTAACTCCGCCAATGCAACGACTGCCAGCAACAGTGCTACATAGGGTTCCAGTCATGTCGCCGACATCAACCAAATACAAACCCCTCAGAAACCCCGTAACCGCAACGAACCCAGGAACTTCGCTAAGTTCGAGGCTCCTCTATCTCAAGTACTAGAAAGATTGGTCAAATCCGGTCATCTCAGACCATTGGACCCGACTCCTCTTCCTCAAAACCCGTCTCCAAGCCATAACTTGAATGCCTTCTGCGCCTATCACCAAATGCCCGACCATTACACCGACTCTTGCTATCGTCTCCGTCATGCGATTCAAGACTTGGTGGACAATGGTACTCTTCCAACCCCTCCTAAGCCTAATGTCATTACCAATTCCATGCCCAACCACAACTCTAACCCACAAATAAACCAGATAAACCTCACCTCCACCATATTCGACCCCACATACCATATAGCCCCAGAGCATCACTCTAAGTGTAACGTACGTCGTCCAATTACATCCCGTGCAGCAGAGGAATCTAGGGTGAGCTCCTCGGCTTCGAACAAGGTGAATAGTAGACAGGCGTTGCCAGGGTCACGGGAGCTATGGCATCGAGACAAAACAGCAAGGGATTTTCGTTGGTGTCGAGTGAGTCGTGGTTCTAGTATGGTTCTGGCACACATTTGCATTGGCGCGGATAACTATACCTCACCATATGGGAACTTCACCCCTTAGTAGTTTCTCCGGCACAACTGTCACACCCTCCAAGCGTGTCACGTTCTCATGCAAGACTCAAGACTGGGCATTGGACAGCTCATCCAACTGGCAATCTTGCAGCATAAAAGGGTATCAGATCCACTCGAACATAGGCTACCTGTAGTCTTAGGTGAATCTTATAGCTCGGTTCCTCTAGCGTCAGTCCTCAAGAGCCCGCAGTAAGCTGTCTGCCCAGAGGCGATGGTCAGATTGAAGCCTAGTTTTGACGTGTGGGAAAATCCGACGACAGCTGCCGAAACTGCTAGAGAGAAGGAAGAGCAAATGCTTGCAGGCATGGAATGGCTTGCTATTTATAGGAACTTTGGCAGAAAATTTTGACACATTCAACTAGAAAGCTTAAGGCCTAAACCTAGGCAGGCTAGATGATCTTGCAGACTTGGGGGGCTCAAGATATTAGGTTTAAACAAATGGGAATGACAATGAAGGTAGTTGCTTAGTACTATGAAGGAAGATTGTTAACCCTGCCGAATCGAAGGGGAAGTATTGCATTAAACCCTTAGATCAAAGTAGACCAGGATCGGGTACTTAGCAATCGGGTACTAATGCGGTGGATCAAAGCCCTAATAGAAAATTAAGTAAAAGTAGAATCACCATGTACCTTGACACATGCTAATTAACACCTTAGTACTTTGAAAGACCAAGGCTATTGTCAATGGGTAAAATTTCGATAATAGTTGTTAGGTCACTCTTTAAAGTAAGTATACTGGATGCTATTATCCATGGGTAATAGCTGCCAATGGACAAAGAGATTAAAAGCCAGGGTCGGGTCCCAATGAGTGGTCATCCTTTCCAATCTAGTTCGAATGGTTATAGTTAGACTTGCTCTAAAGTGCATAGGGGCTCAGTTATGACAAACTATCGGACCGCTCGACAAATTATAGGACAAAACAAATTCAAGTGGGAGGTGCCTATGAAACATTGTGGACCTTAACAAGAATCCACTGGAATGAGCCGGATTCCCTTAGATTCAGTTAGACCAATGGGACGTCGACAAAGTGGTTGACATGAAAGTGGCCTGGAACGACGAAGTATGGAGCAGTTGTCAACTCCCTGATGTCCATCTAGCGTTACCACAGAATGCTGTACATGCAAGCGACTCAACTGTCAATATTGTGCCAATAGAGATGCCACGTCCGGTGGTTCCCCCTCGTGATGACGTCAATCCTTAATCCCTGGCCTTATTGCCGGCCGATTTCTGGGAGTCGAAACATGCGACGCGCTCTAGGATCATCAATCCGGCATTGCCGTTTGAGGAAACTGCCGCGCAGGATCCGAGTTTTTGGGAAGGAATGGTAATGGAGGACTTGCTATGGGATGTGGCTCCGAGACAAGACTCAGCAGCAGTGGTTGCATCGACCGACAAGGGGAAGCGCAAGCTGGAGGAGATACCTGCGGATTTCTGGGGCTCGCTTGATACATCTTCTTGGTGGGACGTTGCAAATGTCATAAGGAGTGGCCGTGTCTTTCAGCCGCCAAACCTATCGGCTGGAAGCTAGTCCAATCCTTTGGATCAAAAACCCACATCTCCACCAGCTCAAAAGAACTCGCCACTTGTTCCGAGTGGAGCTCCAGAGGAGGATTTTCTCCAGAAGCAGCTTGACAGGATTCCTGCTACCGTCTCCGTGTTGGGTTTGATATCATCATCAAAGGAGCATCGTGAGAGACTCGCCACAACTTTAGCCCATCTTGAGGTGCCAACTAACATCACTCCCGAGGCGATGATCACCTTAGTCCTGCCTTTGCTCTCCAAGCATTCTGTCACCTTTACTGAGAGGGATCTACCTATTGATGGGACTGCTCACAACCGCCCGCTGCACATTACCATCAAGTGTAGGGGACACTGGGTGCCATCCGTGATGATCGACAACGGCTCTGCCATTAATGTCTGCCCGATGAGGGTTGCTTACTGCCTAGGGCTCACAAAGAACGATCTTACGCCCTCCAATCTGGCCGTGAAAGCTTATGACAATACGCGCCGAGTGGTAGAAGGGATGCTTAAGCTTGATGCTGAGGGTTTTGAAATGGATGTAGAGTTTCATGTGGTCGACATCCCTGCTACTTTCAACCTGCTGCTGGGCAGGCCATGGCTGCACAGGCCAGACATTATGGCTGTACCCTCGACTCTGCACCAAAAGGTCATGTTAGGGCTTCCTACCGGAACGTTAACTATCTGCAGAGACTCTGGGATCCGCCCGCTCAAAGATGATGGGACACCAGTTCTGGGGATCATGCACGGAGAGGAGGACTCAGACTTTGGAGGGTTATCTTTTGACACATCCGGCTCAGTCCTATCCATTGTCATGGATGATGACTTCCTCCTCAGCTCAACTACTCTCGAAATTATGAGGAAGATGTCGTTCATGCCTGGTCTAGGACTCGGGATCAACCAGCAAGGGATCGCTGAGTTCCTCGCCTTTCCTTTCACCGAAGGCCGTTTTGGTTTGGGATACGTTCCCTCAGCCAAGGGTGCCAAAAAGAGGAAAGACGTGGGAAAACCTCAAACCCTTTATGGTAATCCTGACAGCTACTTCGTTCGTGAAGGGGGTGGCACTGCTTATCTGGGACAGGTCGAGCCGTTCTGGGATCCTAAGACTCACACTTGGCTTCCGGGTTTCGAGATCTTTGTTGCAGACACCTGGACTGATGGTGAAGATGAAATGGCTGAGGAGCAGCTGGCCCAGGAAAAATTCAAGAAGCAGCTGGCTGAGATCAAGGAAAAGGCCGACTGGGTGAGGACTTTTGATCAGGGGAGCTTGGAGGTGCTGTTCTCCCAAGTAGGTTTGGTTGGTAAGGAAGAAGAGGCTGAAGTACTGATGCTTGGGCCCGACTCTCAGGACATTCTCGAAGACCCAACTGCTCTCAATGTCAAAGCAACCGGTAGTATTAATAACTATATTTTTACTCCGCGTTTAACATGCATCGATGATACCTCTGAATCTGACACAGAGTCTGTCAAGTCTAAGTCTAGCTCAGAGTCGGAGTTTGTGCCTCTCGGCCCTCCACATCATAGCTTTTACTTCGAATTTGAGTCTACTGTACTTGGCAACCCTTCCGGGCTTTATGAAATGAATGATCCTACTTCCGACTACTTTGCTGACTTTTTATATAAACTGTGTCGACCCCGACGATGAAGGAATCGACTTCGACGGGAACATCCCGATTGAGTTGCGTTCCCTCATTGAAAGGGAAGACGAAAGGCATGCTCAGCCTCTAAAAGAAGAAGTAATTTCCATAAATCTGAAAGATGAGAATGACCCCCATATGATGCAAATCGGTTCAAACCTATCCCCGAAAAATCACGCTGGTACAATCGAGGCGCTCAAGGAGTATTTCGAGGCTTTCGCTTGGTCTCACGCGGATATGCCCGATATTGATCCCGAGATAGTGCAGCACCGAATTCCGTTAATGCCAGGGGCCATTCCCGTCAAGCAGAAGCTCCGCAGAATGAGGCCGGACTGGGTTCAGAAGATCAAGGAAGAGGTCACCAAGCAGATCGATGCGGGATTCCTAAGGGTTGCTGAATACCCCAAATGGGTTGCTAACATTGTACCCGTTCCCAAGAAGGATGGGGGAATCCGAGTCTGCGTCGATTTCAGAGACTTGAACAAGGCAAGCCCCAAAGATAGTTTTCCCTTGCCTCACATCGATGTGCTTGTGGACAACATGGCGGGGCATGCTTTGCTCTCCTTTGTCGACGGATTTGCAGGGTACAATCAGATTTTCATGGCTCCAGAGGATCAAGAAAAGACAACGTTCGTCACTGAATGGGGAACTTACTGCTATGTGAAAATGCCATTTGGATTAAAGAATGCTGGATGTACCTTTCAACGGGCCCAAACAACCCTATTCTATGACTTCATTCAAAAGACGATCAAACTGTATGTGGACGACATGATTGTAAAGGCAAAAGAGGAAAAGGACTACCTCCCTTCACTCAGGCAGTTTCTCGAAAGACTTCGCAAGTACAATGTGCGTCTCAACCCGCAGAAGTGCACGTTCGGGGTCACAGCAGGCAAGATGCTGGGGTTTCTAATCACCAAGAGAGGAATTGAAGTAGACCCGTCCAAGATCAAAGAGATTCTCGAAATGGAGCCCCCACAGTCTGAGAAAGGAGTGCGAAGCTTTCTAGGGAAGGTTCAGTTCATAAGCCGGTTCATCACCAAATTGACTCCGACTTGCGAGCCATAGATTTTTTTGATACATACTCTCCTGTGACAAGGATTACTTCTATCCAAGTCTTGATTGCTATAGCTGCTGTTCATAACTTAGTTGTACATCAAATGGACGTTAAAACTGCTTTTTTTAATGGAGACTTAGAAGAAGAGATTTATATGGATCAACCCGAGGGATTTGTTGTCCATGGTCAAGAACACAAGGTGTAGATTAGTTAAATCTCTTTATGGCCTTAAACAAGCTCCAAAACGGTGGCATGAAAAGTTTGACAGTCTAGTTGTTTCAAATGGTTTCAAAGTCAATGAGAGTGATAAATGCATATATTGCAAGTCCGATAATCATGGATGCACTATAATCTGCTTGTATGTAGATGACCTTCTGATAGTTGGTTCAAGCATATATGTCGTGAATGAAACCAAATTATTGCTTAGCCAAAATTTTGACATGAAGGATTTGGGTGAGGCTAGTGTAATCCTCGGAGTTAAAGTTACTAAATCTGCAAATGAAATTTCTCTTGATCAGTCGCATTATATTGAAAAGATCTTGAAGAAATACAATTATTTTGACTATAAACCTGCTTGCACCCCTTTTGATCCTAGTATTAAACTGTTTAAGAACACTGGAGACAGTGTTAAACAATCTGAGTATGCTAGCATTATTGGTAGTCTTCGTTATGCTTGTGATTGTACGAGACCATATATTGCTTATGCAGTGGGGGTATTATGTAGGTTTACTAACAGGCCAGGAATGGAGCATTGGTTTGTTATTGAGAGGCTCATGCGGTATCTGAAAAGAACCATGAACCTTGGATTACACTATCAGAAGTTTCCCGCTGTTCTAGAGGGATACAGTGATGCTGATTGGAACACCCTTTCGGATGACTCCAAAGTAACTAGTGGGTATGTGTTTAACATAGCAGGAGGTGCAGTCTCTTGAAAGTCCAAGAAACAAACAATTTTGGCGCAATCCACTATGGAGTCTGAGATGATAGCGCTAGTAGTGGCTAGTGAGGAGGCAGCTTGGTTGAGAAACCTTCTGTCAGAGATTCCCTTATGGGAGAAACCGATACCGGCCATACTAATCCATTGCGATAGTACCGCAGCTATTGCAAAAGTTCAGAACTGTTTTTTCAACGGTAAGAAACACCAAATACGTCATAAACACAGCACAGTTAGAGATTTGCCTTCTAAGGGGCTGTTAGAGTGGATTATGTTCGGTCAGCTGAGAACCTAGCTGATCCTTTGACGAAAGGATTAGCTCGAGAGAAGGTGTGGGACACTTCGAAAGGGATGGGGCTAAAACCCATTGAGAAATGAGTCACTTGTGATGGATACCCAACCTTTAAACTGGAGATCTCAAGAAATAGGTTCAAAGGGAAAAACGAGTCACATGGTGATATGGTAATAATCATGCTGTAACGAGTTACACTCCAAGTCCATCCCTAAGAAGCATGACATCCTGTAGCGAAAAAGGTTGTGTTATTTTAACACTTAATGAGTTCTATAGCTCTATGTGGAGTGGAGTACCTAGACTACAGGAGTACTCTTGATAGACTTAGCTATATGAATGTTGAAGTGTGGTTGCTTCTTGGGAGAATTTGGGCAAATTCTCTACGTCATTCATGAAACTGGGATATAACCACATGGCTGTAAAGTGCTGGCTTTAAACATTACACATTAGTAGATTTGTGTGTGTCTCTCAGACTTAGAGTTCAAGATCACAAGTCACTCTAGTTACTATTTGAAGCATTATCACTATGTAATGGTTCAAGTCAATAGACACCTTTACTTATGCACATCTCTATTCCTTAGCTCGAATATTTTGTTTTAAAATACAAGTGGGGGATTGTTGGAACTTTAGTGTGTATTTGTAAAATATTGTGTTTTCTCTTGTCCCACATTGCCAAGTCACAAAACTTCTATCTACTGTAAATGACTTTGCACACAAATGGGTTTGTGAATGAGGACCCAAGGAGAGGTCTCGCGACCTCAGGAAAATGGGCAGCAATTTGGAAAATTGATTCGGAAACTAGTTAATCGGGTGCGCGTCACGAGTTATTCACGCGGGGGGGTGTGCAAATCCGGGATTTGAGCCTCGCTCACGTACTAGTTTTTGCAAAAATTGTGAAACACGTTTTTTTTTATTACAGAATTTTCAGTCAATCAAATCTTTTTCAAAATGGAAAACTGAAAATTCTTACCGATTAATAACGTGTAAAAAAACGTGAGCTAAATCAAATCAATATGATTTGATTTGATTTTTTGCTGATTGAGAAAAACGTGTGCTAAATCAAAGCAATTTGATTTGATTTGATTTTTGTTTCCAAAAATCAAGCCCAGCCTGCACCTATAAATTCCGAGTTTCATAATTGATTTCAACACAGAAAAAAACCAACTCTCTCTTCCACCCCACACTATGCCAAATTTTAGCATTAGCGGCATGAGAAAACAGCCGTTAATAGTCCCAAAACCGCCGGTAATAGTTCAAAAACCGCTGGAAATAAACCGCCGGAAAAACAATTGTCAGAAAAACAAAAGCGGCATTAGAAAGCTACCGGTAATACTAAAAATGGCGGTAAAGAACCGCCGGTAATAATACCGCCGGCAATAAAATCGGTGGTTAAATTTTTTTGCTTTCCCAGGAATTGAACCCGGAACCATCGGATCCTATAGCGCGCGTGCTACCATCTGCGCTGACTCACATATTGTGTAATGTAGGATAAATAATAATATTTATATCATAGGGGTTGGTATTATTATAAACCGCGGTAATAAACCGCCGGTATTAAAAAAATCGTATATTCTATTATTTCCGGCAGTATTTTAAAAAACTGCCGGTAAAAGTTTGTAAAAACGGCATTCTTAAAAGAAACCGCCGTTTTAGGTTGTTATTCCCGGCGGCTTTACTAATGCCCATAAAAATTACTTTTAACGGCAGTTTTTTTAGCACCGGTAATAATACCGCCGGTAAAAGCGATATTTGGCGTAGTGCCAAAAACGTTTTCTGAGTTCGAGCAATAGGTCGATTATGTGTTTTGTTTTCAGTTTTCTTCCGTGCAGAGAAAACCGAGCAGAGGTGGTGAATTTTGGGCTGATTTATCCTGGGGACGTCGAGGCATTGACGAACTGCTTGCACAAACTGGGCAGAGTCGCGAAACGTCTTAAGGAAAGCGACCTAGTCTGCGACCCAACCCAGACGTTGTTCTACAATTTGGTATTTTGTATTTCAATAGTAGAGTTTCGAGGTAATCCGTTCTTGTTTTACAGCAGTTAATCCAACAGAATCTTTCTTCTTTTGTAGCTCAGCATGGCTAATCTAATCTTAAGCATATCTAATCTCAAAATTTAGAGAATTAACAACTCCCTGCACTCTATACATGACCCAGACACAAATACACTTACCGCAAAATGCATGTTCAACCTTTGTCTCTTTCTAGGTGTGAAAATGGCTAGTACGTAACATTTCTCTAAAATATCATTTTTCAATGAAATAAAGAAAAAAATTAATACGTGATTGTTCCAGTCAATTTCATTCAACTTTGTCACCGGAAAACAGTTACTGATCACCGGATAAAAAAAATGCTGTGTTAAAATAAATCCAGCGATTAACACAACCGAATACAGAGCACAATTTTCTCATCATTTTTTTTTTTTTGACAAAAGTGAGAAGTTATATTGATGAAATCCTAACGGCACTTACAATTAGGGCTGTAAATGAGCTGAGCAGCTTGCGAGTTCGGCTCGCTAAGGGCTTGGCTTGGCTCGGTTCGAAGGATAAATGAGCTGAGCTCGAGCTCAATTTTGCAGCTCGTTTGATAAACGAGCCAAACTCGAACCTAGCAGGGTTCGGCTCGAACAGGTTCAGCTCGGCTCGAAATATATATATATAGGTTCGGCTCGGCTCGGCTCGGCTCGGCTCGAACATGCCTATATATAGGTTCACGAACAGGTTTGTCTTTGCTCGAAATATATAAGTTCGGCTCGGCTCGGCTCGGCTCGAACATGCCATTATTCGGTTCGATTCGGCTCGTTTAGCCAATTTTTCAATATTAAGGCGGAAAAGTAGACGAATTCGAGCTCGAATTCGAGCCGAGCCGGCTCGTTTATTTAAAACCGAATACTAACGAGCCGAGCCGAGCCTTGTACATGCTTGTCGAGCCGAGCTCGAGCTGAACTTTTCTGGCTCGATTCGAACTCGAGCCGAGCTTGAGCCAGACGAATTCTAACCGAGCCGAGCTCGAACCTACCAATATTCGGTTAGGCTCGGCTCGTTTACACCCCTGCTTACAATACGGAATTCCTTACAAATATCTTTGACAAAGCCAAACTAATCACCTAACAGCTACAAAACGGGAAAAAATACAGGGCAGTTAATGTCTTCACCTCAATCCAAGCATCGAATGACCCACATTTTGCTGAAATTTCATATTTTCTAGCAGTTTCAAAAAGGGAAAAAATGCTAGCCAAGAAAAAAGACAAAAAATACCCAGACGATCAGACAAACTCCAACCAAGTATGAACGCGCAAATAAACTCCCAAAACTACATATCTGACAAGTCACCATAGTTGCTCGAGCAAAGACATCATATGGGGGTAGTATAGCACTATTGACGTACGGATGCCGTTGTGAAGCATCATTTGAAATAACCTGATCTCAGTGGCGGAGTCAAGATTTTAATCTCAGGGGGCCTGCTTAGACGTTTAGTAGACATATATTTTTCATCGAAACGTGTACCTATTATATCATAAGGTTTTTGCTTTCCAATTCATTACATTTGTACATTAAAATGATTATTTAGGCTACATCAACTATTACGTACTTCTCTTTTAATTTATGAAAGAAATTAAGAAATGAGAATGTAAATAGCTATTTTTTATCAAATCGAACCAAAAATACATGAATAATTTTCAATAACATTCAAAAATAGGTATATACAACATAAAATTTTTAAAACTCGAACATTCGGGGAATTGGGGCCGGGGCCTCCCCGGGCCCCAACATAGCTCCACCCTTGTCTGATCTGTAGGCGTAATATTCGCCCAAAGGCTCAACAAAAAACTCTCATAAAAAGAAGAGACAATACTCTCATAGGAAATAGAGACAAAACTATCACAGAAATTAGCGTACTTCGAGAAGCAAAATCGGGATGCTTATTATTTTTGAGAAGGCTCGTTGTGCTTGGGAGGAGTATATTTCTTCTCTTGAAAATTAAAGAACGAAACTGGGGAAGTCACCGCCCCAACGGAACACGCTCAGAAATGGAAACCTCCGTGGCTCTGTTAGTTGGGTTTATTGGGCTTATTAAACTCAATGTCACAATGTGGATGGGGCGGTTAGGGTCTCGTTCCACCAACTAATTAAAATAAATAAGTAATTATTTATTGAATTTGGGCTACGTCCCACTTGCTCTTAATTGTTTTAGGGAAAATGACGGTCAATAACATGTTTTGATAATTAATATTGTCAAGGACATTTTCAGCATTAACAAATGTTCTCAGCATGTTCTTGGCGGGTATTAATTATCAAAATAATTCTCAGCATTTTCAGAATCTTAGCTGCTCTCATGGAGTGGTTGCTAACAAAATTTCAAATGAAGTTAAGAGCAGGTTGTTCTCCTTAGAGTTCAAGGGACCTTCTCATTTACTTTCTATGTGGAACATTCATGATTAATCTAAATACAATTGATAGATTGGATTTCTACTCACATCATTTCATCTGCAGGTCATTGTTCAAGGGGTATTCAGCTTCAAAGCTATACCCCTTGAAATCAAGAGAGCTAGATCATTCAGTTATCAAGTCACTCAAAGTAGCCACATTCACAATTTCCACACATTGGGCCCCTACTACTCCTAATCCAAGAGGCAGGGGCACATGAGATTCAAATGGGTCTAGCAATAGGTGTACCATTCCACCATGGAATTCATCTAGCAAGGCATTTCAGATTGGTATTACTTCTACTCATACAAGTAGTTATCTTACTCCTTGGCTCCCATTATTGGTTCTCAGAAGTGAATTATTTTTATTGAGAGTGCCTACTATAATCTGTGTAAGCCATGTGAGAGTGTACTTGAGCCTCATCCTTTCTTTGAAAGTGGAGGTAATATTTAGCGGGGGCATCATGTGAAGCTTGGTTGGGGGAGTTGGTGGATTCCTGACCCTTTGTGCTTGAAAAGAAAGAGGGGGAGAAGGGAGTATTCCAAGGAAGTTGTTGGACAGGACCATATACACCTAGGAAGTCCGTTCTCTGTGTTCTCTAATAATGCTTTGGCTTTGTGGGCATATCATTTGTTCTATATTTTGATCTTTATTAGTTGGTACTGGACTTTGATCTATGTTGATTTGGTGTGCTGCATTGGACCATCATGCAGCTGTTGGGAAACCGAATCCCCAAGACCCAGTAATGACGCGTACAGATTAGACAACAAAAATTGTAAAACCCTATAAAGCGGAATTAGGGTTCTACCTCAACTCCCTACGACACGAACGCTGGTTGAACTTGTTATAGCACGTCTTACTATAAACCACGAATACTGCTCGACCGTACCTTATGATCTTCTACCGTATTCCCCACACGTCTAGAACACGAACCGAGTGTGAACTCTTTCGTGATCTGTTTGCTCTCTCTAAGCCTGCCTCTATTTATTGAATAATAGAAAAACATTAACCTGACCTAGAGAGCATGACGTGTATATATAGGGCTACGATAGGGACCTAAGGAGTAATAAGTCTGGGCTCCCAGTGTAAATAAGAAAACCTAATCCCACTAGGATTCTATTTCTTATTTAACTAATTATAATTCACCCCACTACAGAATTATAATTGCACTTCCGTCCTTATCTCAATTATATTACAAGTTCCATGATATTAAATACTTATTAATCTCCCCACGTTAAGATTACAGATACCCGTTGATTAAAACAAATTACTAACAATCTCCCACTTAATCAACATCTTAACTTGAGACTATCCGCTTAACTTATTCAATATGTCGGATACAAATATCCACCTGCAGGGTTTAACATAATCGAAACTTATAAGCTTACTCAAGGGGTATCATCAATCCCTATCGGGACGTGAATTCCATTAATAATTAATAGTTGTCATATACATAATGTTGCGACCCAACCCATCGAGACTATTGACCGTATAAAGATCTCATTCTTTAATGAATCAAAGTCAACAACATTAAATATACACCTCTAATAATTATTTTTGGATTAAGAGCATAAGCATTCATAATAACCATGAGGTTTCAATTGTCTTATAAAGTTAGTATAAAGACAATTACCTAAATGCGGTCCCAGTTCAATACACACAAAGTGTACTAGCACAATGAGTTAGAACTAGACCGTTCCCTGTAGTCAAGATAGACCTACTAAACATTATACTATAGTCCTACCGATGTTGTGTCCAGCTCCATCTAAGACTGCGAATCATATCTTATATTTCACAAGAACTGATGATCTGATCTTCTGTGTGTAAGCCGAACTCTACACACTAGATCATCTTCTTTGTAAAATAAAAGACACACATGCACAACATACAATAATATTATGCAAAAATTGCCAATAAAAGATTCTCATCAAAAATGGATAAAACTGATTAATAAATAGCAATCAAATATTAATCTATTACACAAAAGCATAACTTTTAGTATAATTTTCTAACAAACTCCCACTAAGACTCAAAACCATACTGTCATGCATCTCACTCCCAGTCCCTCTACATGACTATCAAAAGTCATAGCTGGTAAGCTCTTCGTAAAAGGATCTGCTAGGTTGTTTACTGATGCGATCTTAGACATAGTTACATCACCTCGCTAAACGATCTCTCGAAACAGGTGATACTTACGCTCGACATGTTTTCCTTCTTATGAGTCAATGGCTCCTTAGAGTTAGCAATTCCACCACGATTGTCACAATAGATGTAAAAAGCTAATTGCACTAAAAGAATCACTTCTAGATCCATCAAGAAGTTTCTAAGCCAAAACGGCATCTTTGGCTGCTTAAGAAGCTACCACATACTCGGCCTCCATGGTGGAATTAATCAATGCACGATTGCTTGATACTCCTCCAACTTATGGCTCCACCTCCTAAGGTAAACACATATCCCGAGGTAGACTTTCTGGAATCCTTATCTGACATAAAGTCTGAGTCAGTGTACCCATGAGGTACCAGACTATTTGACTGAAACATCAACATATGATCTCTAGTTCTTTTCAGATACTTGAGTATATATATCACTGCAGTCCAATGCTCTTGCCCTGGATTACACTGAAATCTACTAACCATGCTAACAGCAAAGCAAATATCAGGTCTAGTACACAGCATAGCAAACATGAGGCTTCTTACTGCCAAGGCATAAAGAACTGCCTTCATCTTCTCCATCTCCTCAAGTGTCTTACGACACAGATCCTTGGATAGGTTGATTCCATGTCTAAAAAGGGAGGAACCCTTTCTTGGAATCCTGCATGCTAAAACGAGCAAGGATCTCATCGATAGACGTAGCTTATGATAAGCCCAATATCCTATACTTGCGATCTCACATAAGCTTAATCTCAAGGATGTGACCGGCTTCTCCCAAGTCCTTTATATCGAACAGGCTAGATAGTCACACCTTCATCGAAGATAACATTCCCACATCGTTTCCGATTAACAGAATATCATCTACATATAGTACCAGGAATACCACCACTTTTCCGTTGCGGTTCTTGTACACACATGACTCATCCGAACATTGATTAAAACCAAGAAAACGTGATTGCTTGATCAAAACGGATATTTCAAGATCTAGATGCTTGCTTGAGTCCATGAATAGACTCCTTAAGCTTGCATAACATATGCTCTTGACCCTTTGCTATGAATCCATCTGATTCCATTATGTGGATGCGTTCATCCAAATTTTTATTAAGGAATGCAGATTTCACAGCCTTTTGTCAAAATCTGCATCTTTATCTTCTAATTCCTCATTGTAGTTGCAGGGTTCAGTATGTTGTTCTTCAGGGATCATATCATAAGATTCTCCCAAGAACGTATACCGATTAGGTAGGATAACAACCCTCCCACTACGATAAGGTACCAGTGTGTCAACAACTCTTTCTTGTAGTGTAACCTCCGGTTCTATTGGTGTTGAAGAAGTTTTTATCGGTCCCTCTCCTCTCAATTTCTTTAGAACAATCTTTCTTCTGGGCTTATGGTCTATTTCATAGTCCTTCACTAAGTATCGAGCATTGGTGCTAACAATGACCTTCTAATTCTTAGGACTATAAAATAATCCACATTTCGTTCCTCAAGGTACCTCACAAACAGACAAACTTATGTCCTTGATTCCAATTTATCTGCGTTCCCATTTAGCAAATGTGCTGGACTACCCCAAACCCGAACATGCTGCAGACTAGGTTTGCGCCCAGTCCACAGTTTTGTGGGTGTAAATGGTACTGACTTAGATGGTATCAAGTTAAGAATGGACATTACTGTTTCTAGTGCATGTTCCCAAAACGAAATTGATAAAACTGAATAACTCATCATTGATCTCACCATATCTATAAGAGTCATATTCCTTCTTTCTGCTAAACCATTTTGATGTAGATACTTGGTGCTGATAATTGGGATGTAATCCCTTCAGTTAACAAGTACTCCATAAACTCTTCCAAGACGTATTCGCCACCACGATCAGATCACAGTGTCTTACGACATTTACCTAGATGCTTCACCGTTTCCGCCCTATATTCCCTGAATTTCTCAAAGTATTTGGACTTACAGTGCATCAAATAAATGTATCCAAACATTGAGTAATTATCAATCAAAGTGATGAAATACTCAAAATCACCTCTTGCTTGGACATTCATGGGTCCACACAAATTAGAATGAGCCAATTTCAATGGCTCTTTGGCTCTGTAACCTTTTACTGATAAAAAAGTCTTTTGGTCATCTTACATTCTAAATAGGATTCACAGACTAGAAGTTCCTCAACTTCCAATGAACTTAAAGGTCCATCTTGACTAGTCTAAGAATCCTATTCAGATTAATATGACCAAGTCATAAGTGCCAAAGATACATTTGATTCAATTTAGAAGGCTCATTTCTTTTACAAGGCATATCATTAGTGTTATTCAATTTATGCAGTTGCACTGTAGGAAATATAGGATTAATAAAGTAGAGATTATCCACCAATGAACCAGAATAGATAAAACGTTTATTTAACTTAATAGCCACAAAGTTACTAAAATAAACCAAATATCCATCTTTAATCAACTTAGAAACTGAAACCCAAGTTTCTTCTACGTATGAGAACATAAAGACAATCTCTCAAAATTAAACTCCTATTATTACTAAAATTTAAAATAACATTTCCTACTACAACTGCTGCCACTCTCGTAGTATTACCCATGTGTAGATAAATCTCTTCATCACTGAGTCTTCTGGTTTCCTGGAATCCATGCAATAAATTGCAAATATGATTAGTGGTTCACGTATCTACACACCAGGTACTGGCAGATGACACCACTAAACATGATTCAACGACTAGCGAAAAGATGTATCTTGATTATTTACTTTATTGAGTTAGAATAGACATTCATTCTTCTAGTGTTATTGATGCTTGTAGTGAAAACACTTGCCCGTAGGCTTTTCCACTCTACCTTGAGTCGCATAAACTGCCTCCATAACCTTTTTTCTAAGACTTGTTCTGCTTCTTCTTGCCTTTCAGCTTAGAAGTAGAAACCTTCTCTGCCACTAACACTGATGGTGGTTTCTTCACAACCAAAAGAACCTTAGCTGCTTGGAGTTCCTTAAGAAGTTTCGCCAAAGATAAATACATTTTGTTCATATAATAGTTCAGGCAAAATTACTTAAAACTCTCAGACTGCAGTGAGTTAAGAACGAAATCGATCTGGGTTTCCCCATCAATTTCAACTCCAAGGATCTCTAGTTCATTAAGAAGAGCTATCATCTTTAGAACATGATCCTTAATCGGGGTCCTTTCAACATGGGTGATACTCACCAATTTTTTATAAAATTTTACTTTCTGTTTTGTGGCATTCGCATCAGGTCTAGGAGGGCATACCTCAGACAGCACAAAAATTGTGCCCTTCAGCAGTTAACACAATATCCAAGTTCCTTTTTCAGTCAATATAATTCGATCCAGTAAGTTTATTTTCTTTGAGAATAATGACAAGTGAATTGAAAAAAAAAAAACCCATTTTTGAATCTGAGAATCACATAACAACAATTATGAAGGGCAATAAAAACTTTGAATTTCATTTTAATATTGGTTCCCTCTACCACATGTTAAAAGAAAAACATTGGCAACCCTACACACCGTAAAAAACATGCCTCGATGGGAAGTCTCTACTCTTTATCATTTGTGTAGATATGCATAACCTTTTAATTTTAATATCTAGACACTATACCGTGCCAAGCAAAATTAAATAGCCAATATAGGTTCGGTCCTATAAATAATAATAGTGACTCAGATGGTGAGGATACTATTATTTACAGCTAAGTGTATACCATTACCTAGCCCCATGACTCATTGTTCCGTTATGAATTACCTCAGATGGTGAAGTAATTCACACAACAATTATCATAGACCTATCCTTTAAAGAAGTTTGTACCAATGAGGCCATAATTTATTTTGCCCGATGGGGGGGAAGGTTCTAAAACCATCACATAAAATTAATTACATCATCTACATACTAGTAATGGAGACCATGGAATTTATAAAAAAATAAACTCTCTCTCCCATTTAGTTATTTAAAAAAATTTGTGAGGGTTATCAAAATTTTCGAGTTTGAAAAACCGCGATCTAGGTCAAAGCCAATTATCACCATGTTGTCCCAATATGGTAAACTATCACATATGCAAACAATATGGAAACACAAATAATAAGGAAACACAAGATAAATAATCCAGCTATTATGGTCAAGGATGCAATCCTTGAGCAATAATGAATTCTTCCAAACTTGAAATCCTTAAGCAATAAGGAGTACTTTCAAACTTGAAATCCTTAAGCAATCCTTTCAAACTCAAAATCCTTCAGCTATACTTGTGTGGAAGACTAAGATACTATGAATCAATCAAGGAAACCAAAATCCAACCGTGCTTAGGCAAGAAAATTCGGATTTGACATATTCCCGCGTAAACTGCACAGCCTTCAGTATTTTGGCCATATCTTCCTTATCCGACCTCCAATTGAAGTGATTCAAATTGGGTTGGATTCAAAATTCAATTATCTACAACTTTCGTGAAGGACAGATTTTCTGATTCCAACGTTTGCTGGGTCGAAATAGCCCTGCAATCAGACCCTACGAATCTGGAAAAAATCTGTTGCATGCCAAACAGCTTGTATCTTTTGTATCTATCATCTTTGATCTTCGAACAACCGTCGAATGCTATTACAATCCAAGAAACATACAAATATTGATCTTATGCCTCCATTAGAGTTCACATGCTACGTTAATTATTACAACCACAAAAAATAATCCTAGCACCCAATAAATAACATATGCTACGTTAATTATTACAACCACGAAAAATAATCGTGGTACCTAATAAATAACAATAATCACGAAAAAATTATCGTGGGATCCAATCACATAAAATCAACAAAAATTATGTGACCATAATAGCTGGGTAAGAACCCTGCAAAATAGAGTTAGCATAGTTCTACGTTTAACCTTCTATAACCTACAGACAACATGGCATGTTAATCCATACGCGTGATTACAGCCTGCTCTGATACCACTATTGGGAAACCGAATCCCCAAGACCCAGTAATGACGCGTACAGATTAGACAACAAAAATTGTAAAACCCTATAAAGCGGAATTAGGGTTCTACCTCAACTCCCTGCGACACGAACGCTGGTTGAACTTGTTATAGCACGTCTTGCTATAAACCACGAATACTGCTCGACCGTACCTTATGATCTTCTACCGTATTCCCCACACGTCTAGAACATGAACTGAGTGTGAACTCTTTCGTGATCTATTTGCTCTCTTTAAGTCTGCCTCTATTTATTGAATAATAGAAAAACATCAACCTGACCTAGAGAGCATAATGTGTATATATAGGGCTACGATAGGGACCTAAGGAGTAATAAGTCTGGGCTCCCAGTGTAAATAAGAAAACCTAATCCCACTAGGATTCTATTTCTTATTTAACTAATTATAATTCACCCCACTACAGAATTATAATTGCACTCCCGTCCTTATCTCAATTATATTACGAGCTCCATGATATTAAATACTTATTAATCTCCCCACGTTAAGATTTCAGATACCCGTTGATTAAAACAAATTACTAACAGCAGCCACTCATGGTCGCTCAGAGGATAGCAATTGTTTATAGTTCTGTTGTGTTTGCATTCTAATTGTTAGGCAGCCTTATTTGGCATTTGGACTGATGTGTTCTACTGCAGTTTGCTGGCCTGTTTTGGCTGTCATTCATCGTAGTTGCCCATGACAACAATTGATTATGCTGGCCTAGTTGGCTATCATTCACTATAGCTATCTCATTTCCATCCATGTTTATATATAGCAGAATTTCAATTAGATTTAGCCTAACCTTAGGGGGTTATCCTTTGGAGCGTTTATGCTTTTCTAGGGGGCATGTCCCTAGCATTCTATTGCCATATTCAAAATTTTACCCTGCTACTAGTTAGGGTTTGCTGTTGTTCAATGTTGCTTGGTTCTTGAAGATCTGGTATGAAACTGCATTGTGCTAGTCTCAATCCATATTCCAGTGTTGCCTCCTGCTGTTGAGCTGTGTTATTGTTGCAACTGTTTTGTTGTAGATTAGTTACTCTACATCACCGTAGCTACATTTTCATGTCGAGATGGCTGCAGCGTGTTCATGGCTGCAGCGTATTACTGCTGCTACTGTTTTGATTGCTGATACTGCTACTGTTCCAGTGACTGCTACTGACTGATGCTAATAGTGCTACTATGGTACGTGTAAAGCATTTTGGCATGTGTTTCCTTCCCATCTCTTAGATGGAATTGAAACATATGGGACCCATGGTTGTAAAACTTGCTTTGCTTAAGTATAGTCCGTATGAGTTTGGTGTTTGTTGACACTTAGCCATTCGATCCCACCCCCTTCAATATAGCCCTAGGCTTAGATCAGTGTAGCCACTTAGCTTAGATCATTTTTCTCAGTCTAATGTTTTTTTTCTTTTTGTTCCTCGTGGGGTATACCCCTTGTAGGCTGTACATTCACTTAGCTTCTTTTCTATTTCAAGCTATTTTACCGCAAAAAAAAAAAAAAGGTTCTCTATTTCATCTCTTTGGGACACTTTGAGAAATCATTACTCTAAGATCCCTTGGAGTCATCTTGTGTGGTTTCCTGGCCACGTTCCAAAGTGTAGTGTGATCACTTGGATTGTAATTCAAAATAGATTATCAATGGAAGATAGGCTTGTCCTTTTTGGTATTAAGTCCTCTTCCTACTGCAGCCTTTGTTGTGGGATTTTAGAATATGAGTTGTCCTCATAATGTAGTGGCCCATAAGATTTACACTGAAGTGAGGTTAAGGCTTTTGTCTTTGGCTAAACTTTCTCTTGGGGCACATGCTAATTGGTACACCAATGTAGGGAAACTGTCAAATGCATAGCTGCATCTGGGTGTGTGTGTTTGCATTCTTGGTTATATGCTCTTCCACCTATCTAGCTTATGCTATTCAAGAATGTTGCAACTGACTTTAATTTCAAGATGTGCTTGTTGGTTAAGGCATGCTGCTATTACTTCTTTAATAGCAAGGAGCTTATTCCTTTATTCCAAGTTTCAATTACTAGCTGAAGGATTCTCTGAATGTTGTTGACACCATTTGGGGGTGATGGTTACACTTCTTTTTAGTTCTAGTATATCTGTGTGCTTCCTGTGAGCTGTGTGCTAGCCTTCTACCATTCCTTCAGAGTGGAGGTAATACTTAGAGGGGGAATCATGTGAGGATAAGTCGAGGGTGTGAAGGTACAAACCCACCCTCCCTTCACACCCCCCCCCCCCCCCCCCCCCCCCCACACACACACACACACACACACATGCAGCTAATGAAAGAGTATTGTGGACACCTCCCCGAAGGAATATTACCACACAGATGTCTTTACTACATGTTTCCTCACCACAAACTTGAAATCATGGATATTCCCATGGCTAGGAACATCGCCACATGATAACAAGTACCACTGAATAGAGTTGCCACTTAGTTTATTAAAACTAAGAAAGCAACTAGAAATTCTGGGTACGGAAGCCAAAAGTGTGATAAGGGGAAGGTGTTAGGCACCCCTCTTCGCTTGGTTGCAAGACCGTCCCATAATCATTCAATATATTAGTAATATTTGCTTTATTTAATACGACACAATTCAACTCTTTATTTAGGCTTTAAACAATTAATGAGGTGCGGAAAAAAAACAATTAACAAGGAGCGTTTCTCCCTCTCCATCCTGTATCCCCCCGTCTCCCCCAAGAAGAGATATATATATATATATATATATATATATATATATATATATATATATCAGCCAAAAGTCTACAGCACAACTATTATTGTCTTTCCAGTCTTCCACGTGCCCCTTCCATGCACAACTATATCATCTATTGTTACATATTTCAAATATTCCAAAACTATTTTAACTTTCTCTACCCACTAGTTTTCTGTCTTTTATTTCTTTTGTATGTTAACCAAAATCACAAATGCATCCATACTGCACACTACCATTAATTGATGCACACACACTTTAGTATCACATGCATACCCCTCACAAAATAAACACGTATATCTTCCATGCAATCCCCATATTTACTCAAATCCCCACAAATCTTTTAATTTTAATCCCCATTATAACCTGTTAACTGGAAGAAAAATGAAGTACAGGTCGCACAACTATCTCCATCTTCAAAGAATTTCGTTAATCTACGTCAAATCACAACAATTAAACCAACAACTTTGCCACACATTCTCCAAAAAATCCTTTGAATATGGTACAATACCATTGACACTCAATGAATATTTCCATTCAGCAAGGAGTATGACACAAAGAAATACCACACCATCAATTCATTAAACTTCCCCAACATTGGGCACATCGATCGGGCCCTGGGCATCTCGGGCCCATTTATTGACAACATTGGGCACCTCGGCTGTGTCGAGCCGAAATCTCTATACATTTCTCACATATAGGCTCTTCAGCCAAAATCTACTATGTAGTGCCAGAAATATCACAATAGCTAACCTCAAAATACTCATAATGATCACGCCACTAAGGCAATATTCATAACCACGCCACCAATGCAACGCCACTAAGGCAACACTTAAAATGCCACTAAGGCAATATTCATAACCACGCCACTAAGGCAATATTCATAACCACGCCACTAAGGCAACGCCACTAAGGCTATGTACCACGCCACAAAGGCTATGTGCCATGCCATAAAGGCCAACATTTATAGCATCACATGAACCAATAATTAAGCACATCAAACCCGCAAATCATCCTGGAATCATACCACAGTTCCTTGATAGTTTATATTACATTACACAATACAACAAAACTGTTGAAACATGAAAATTAAAAGCGCAGAAAATTTCACATGCACTCTCTTTTCTTCTTTGCAATGCTGGGAAGAAACATGTTCACCACATGCACATGCTCATCGAACCGAAATTGTTTGCCACCCTTCAATACCCAATCGATTTCCATCCCAGTTACTTTCCTTTATAATCTGTCAACAAGTGCTCGACTCTTACTTGGACCTGTTTACATAGATCGAAAACTTGCTACTAACAGAATGAGATTAGACTAAATAATACAATCATTAGTATTAATCCAGAACGATTCAAAAGAGGAACAAATTAATACAATTCCATTTGACAAATACCCATTGCTCCTGGTGCTTCCTCGTACTTCAATACACATGTTTATAAAACTTAACAATAGCCATGGTTATAAAACTTACCAAATATCCACTGCTCGTGGATCATGATCACACTGATTCCTTTAATTTTCTTTTCTTTTTCTTTTTCCAAAATAATCACCACATGAAGAAAATATAAATAACACCAAGAGCAATTATCTCACGATTTTAATATAAAATCACTTACCCATTCCTATCACCTTCACCAACTAGGAAGCACCAACCAAACCGATTTAACCACAATACCACCCTCAAAGATGACACGCCACACTTGCATGTAAATTTCATTATTTTTAATATACGGGATATTACAATCAACTGCACTAACCAAGGAACACCAGTAGAGATTTCATTTAGGAACAAATTCAGTATTCAAGCTTTAGCATCTGATTTTTTTTTTTTTCCGTCCATCAATTTTAGCATTTGATAAACCATTTAGTCATTACTTTTTATAAAAAACAGTAAATCCACCACACAACCGCATGTCCAAATACCAAATGATCGCACTTACCATACAAGACATCATCAATCGAATTGGCTCGCCCCATGTAAGACCTATTTCCTAGGCTCTGATACCAATTGTAACGACCCGGATCATCAAGCACCACAACCCAAAACATAATTAAATTGATTGCTACACACCACTGGCCAACTCAATAAACAACAAATAACTAACGGAACATCAACACCCACTTCCTTAACAAACTACATAATCTCTCGATACACCTTCCACATACCCTTCTCTCTCTGCAACCTTCCCCACTCTCGGCCTCTCCTCCACGAACAGGAGCGTTCCCCCTCTCCCTCCTGTATCCCCCCGTCTCCCCCAAGAAGAGAGATATATATCAGCCAAAAGTCTACAGCAAACTATTATTGTCTTTCCAGTCTTCCACGTGCCCCTCCCATGCACAAGTATATCATCTATTGTTACATATCTCAAATATTCCAAAACTATTTTAACTTTCTCTATCCACTAGTTTGCTGTCTTTTGTTTCTTTTGTATGTTAACCAAAATCACAAATGCATGCATACTGCACACTACCATTAATTGTTGCACACACACTCTAGTATCACGTGCATACCCCTCACAAAATAAACACATATATCTTCCATGCAATCCCCATATTTACTCAAATCCCCACAAATCTTTTAATTTTAATCCCCATTATAAACTGTTAACCGGAAGAAAAATGAAGTACAGGTCTCACACTCTGCACTCGGCCGCCATTGGCTAGCCACCCAATTGCCCAAGTACGAAGCTTGGCAAAAAGGACCCTCAAGCAAGCTACGGGTACGATCTAGAACTCTGCAGCGTGCAAGAGGGGCATCCTCTGTGTAAGGTCCATATTTTGGCAAATCCCATGACAAAAATCCCGTTTGATTTGTATCCCATCAATTAAGTTGTATCTTATTTTCTAGAGCATCTGTTTTATGGAAAGGATATCAATTGTATTTTGTAATTGATAAGGAGAGTGTGTTAAGGAAATTAGTTTGGAAGGAAATCATTTTGATTTTGTGCATATGCTATATTAGAAAAGGAAATACAGTAAGGAAGTGATTGTCTGGCAATATGGAAATACAGCAAAGTTCCAAAGTTTCCTGAAGCATCCTTTTTATATGCGGCTTGGATGGCTTTTCAAGATGACCGGAGATATCAGGACTGTTTTTTATCTCTTGGAGTTACACATGATTCGGTGATCATGAACCTTTTTACATAAACTCCAAGTTTTCATTTCAACCATTGTTCCAACTACTTGAAACATTCTTCCAGAGGATTCTGGAAGTATATTGGAGGACTTGTGGATTCAAGGCGTGCGGCAATCAACCACTTGGTGCGGTGTACGTGGATTCGACAAATTGATCTTTGGTCAGTTGGTGAGGATTCACGATTGTTTAATTAAGATCGTTTGTAACTGCACAATGATTACTTTTAGTGGTTCGATTTCCTCCCGTGGTTTTTACCCTTTTTAAGGGGGTTTCCACGTATATTCTTGTGTTCACCTGTTATTGCTTTTCGTTCCTTTATTACGTTGCTTTTGAGTATTTGATTACGAAAAAGGAATTTCATTTGGTATCAAAGCGGGTCGCTCATTTTTTTGGATTTCATCCTAGAGCGGATCTGTAGCAATAATGAATATGAACACTAATATGAATCATCCATCGAGTCACACACCCATTTTGGATAGTGAAAATTTTGATTACTGGAAATCTAGAATAAAGGCTATCATCAGGTCTGTGGATGAGGAAATTTGGAATTCTTGCATGGGAGGGTATAGCCATCCCACAAAAAAAGTAGAAGAAAAACAAGTCCCTAAACTTACTACTGAACTGTCTCGCGAGGAAATGGCTGCTTTACAGGCTAATAATCGTGCCTTGGACATTTTATTTAATGCTGTTGATGTTAATGAGCATCGTAAGATTGCTAATTGCGAGATTGCAAAAGAAGTGTGGGATATTTTAGTAACTTGTCATGACGGAACGGATGTTGTTAAACAATCTAAGTTACAGAGACTCACTACTGAATTTGAGATAATCAGAATGCAAGAGGATGAAACTTTTAATGAATTCTACTCTAAATTGATTGCTATCGTCAATAGTTGCAAAACCCTCGGTGAGCCTATTCCTCCTTTTAGGGTGATTAAGAAAATATTGAGATCCTTGCCTGAACGGTTTAAGACAAAGGTCACTATGCTTGAGGGTAAACATAAACTCAATGAAAAATCTGTTGAAGAAGTGGTAGGTATTCTCCAAACTTATGAAGCTGATATGTTACAACCTGAGTCTCTAAATTCTAAAGTTAAACCATGGGCTAAGTTGATTGCTTTTGCAAGCTCTCAAAGCGAGTCTAGGGAGTCAGATTGTGATGATGAGTATGACCTTGAAGCTATGGATATATTTACCAAAAACTTGAAACAATTTTTTAAAAAGAAAATGAGTAAAGGTGATGGGAATAAGAAATTTGAAAACAAAAGAAAACGTGAGTCTTCTAGTGCTAAAGAAAAGAAGGGGATTAAAGGACCACCGGTAGGACCAAAGTGTTATGAGTGTCAAGGATATGGTCACTTAGCTCATGAATGTGTTAACAAATTGAAGAAGAAGACTAATTATAAGGCCAATATAACTTGGGATGACGATAGTGAGTCTGACAACTCTGAAGAAGAACAAGTTGATCACACGAACTTTATGGCGTTTGGGGCTTCTTTACAGTCAAACCTTAGTGATCATGAATCCTTAGACGATAGTGAGAATGAGGGAAGTGATGAAGAGTTTAGTTTCGATGAGCTAAAACAATCCTACAATATGCTGTTTAAGGAGAGTATTAAGATTAATGAGTCAAATTTGAAAATGGCTGAAAATTATAATAATTCAAACAAGGAGTTAGTGACTGCTAAAAAACAAGTGGAAGAGTTACAAGTTTTTTTGAGCAATGTCACTAGTGAAAAAGAAAAGTTGAGTAAGGAGGTTGAGAGTTTGCAAGAAAAGAATAGGGTCTTGATTGAGTTAAACACCGCCTCAGACGATAAAATAAATATGTTAAACGCTGAGATTGGTAATGCTAATATTCTATTTGAGCGTTTAAATACAGGGTCAAAGACATTGGATGATATTTTGAGCATTCAAAGACCGACAAGTGACAAAACAAGGCTGTGATTTTGTGAAGTTTCACCCTCAAAAACACTAGGAGGTAACGCGAATGAGTTGCAATCAGAAAAGGTAACATCAAAATTCCGCACTATAAATATTGCCAATAATGTTCTTGAAAAGGCTTGTGATATTAAGAAGAGTAATTTTGCTAAATTCATTCCTACATGCCACTATTGTCAAGTTAAGGGTCATATTAGACCAAACTGCTTTAAATTGCATGGCTATCCCACCGCTAAACATTCTTATGCCACTAACAAAAAAAGGGTCTTGTGATAACTTTGCCCCTAGGTGGAACAATGAACAAATGCCTCGACCTGTTGGATATAATGATGACCACACTATAAACATGAATCCTAGACATATATCTATCGGTCAGAGCGAGAGCTCGCAGGTGAAGACCAGACCCATATGGGTCAGGAGATGTGATTTGCATTGTCTTGCTACTAATACGGTTTCTAAGGCTAGAAAGATTAACATGTGGAATCTCAATGGTGGTTATTCACGTCATATGTCTAGCAATACATTCGGTCGGGGTATGCCTCATTGATTGAGTGTTTTTTCTTTTTTCCTGTTTTACTTAATTAGTAGTGCTATGTTTTATTTCTCAGTTGAGTAATCTATTATTATTGTTTTTGTGTGTCTTTACTCCTAGTTTTTGTTGAGTTTTAAAGAAAATCCAAAAACATTCATATATACAAAAATTCTTTAAAAAAGTTTTGGGGCTATTAGCATATTTTTCAAGGATGAGTAGTCAGCCATGGGACTCAAATAGATGCAAATTTTTTAGAATGCATGCACATTTCTTAATTTATTGATTAACCGATTATCTTTTTCAGATTTGTGTTTGCAGCTTTTCTCAATTGTGCTCCATCTATTAAGAGATAGGTTAATCGTACTATGCTTGTTTTGACATGGAAATGCCAAAGGGGAGATTGTAAGGTCCATATTTTGGCAAATCCCATGACAAAAATCCCGTTTGATTTGTATCCCGCCAATTAAGTTGTATCTTATTTTCTAGGGCATCTATTTTATGGAAAGGATATCAATTGTATTTTGTGATAGGGAGAGTGTGTTAAGGAAATTAGTTTGGAAGGAAATCATTTTGATTTCGTGCATATGCTATATTAGAAAAGGAAATGCAGTAAGGAAGTGATTGTCTGGCAATATGGAAATACAGCAACGTTCCAAAGTTTCCTGAAGCATCCTTTTTATATGCGGCTTGGCTGGCTTTTCAAGATGACCGGAGATATCAGGAGTGTTTTTGATCTCTTGGAGTTACACATGATTCGGTGATCATAAACCTTTTTACATAAACTCCAAGTGTTCGTTTCAACCATTGATCCAACTACTTGAAACATTCTTCCAGAGGATTCTGGAAGTATATTGGAGGACTTGTGGATTCAAGGCGTGCGGCAATCAACCACTTGGTGCGGTGTACGTGGATTCGACAAATTGATCTTTGGTCAATCGGTGAGGATTCACGATTGTTTAATTAAGATCGTTTGTAACTGCACAATGATTACTTTTAGTGGTTCGATTTCCTCCCGTGGTTTTTACCCTTTTTAAGGGGTTTTCCACGTATATTCTTGTGTTCACCTGTTATTGCTTTTCGTTCCTTTATTACGTTGCTTTTGAGTATTTGATTGCGAAAAAGGAATTTCACTCTGGGACACCACCCCATGGGTCAAACCGTACTTGCAGAACAAGGGTAAATTAGCCACAACACAAGTATATGGAAATCAAAAGGCAAGAAATACAAGGTGATAAAAGGAGGTACTTGATCGACCTTCAACCGGTCCAAAACTTGCCGCCACTCAGGAAGGCTCAAAACTGGTGACCATGGCTTCCATTGGCTCACCAGCCATCACTCGTAGCGAGGAACACAGTTTGCATCCTCATGCTTGGTATCGGTCGGAAATTGAAGAAGATGCTCGAAAGCCCAGAGCTGAAAAGTGAATTAGCAAACAGGTTCAAAACCAAAAAATAAAATCAAAGTGAGAAAGAAAGGGAGTAAAGAAGAAGGATATACCTCAAGCACCTGGTAGTGACCGCTAAGGATGAAGCTCTTGTCTCGCAAACAAGCTCCAAGGTTACCGTACAAGGTGGCTAAAGCAGATGCTCCCCAGTCGAACTCCCAAACAGCCTCCAAATACTGCAAAGGGGCCAAAAACTATACGTGCACTGAACTATCCTTGTTGGCAAACAAAGTTTACCCAAAGAGGTAGAGGAGGAAGGCCCATGTTAGCTGCTCAACGCTCACCTGAGTTAAAATATCGGCCTTCATAAAAGTTTTGCTCAGCCAAGAGACGTCAATATGACTGCGTGAGTGGAAAGGAGACGCTTTGCCCAAGAACCACTCCAAAGCTCCTTCCCGTTGCCAAAGCTTTGGATCAATCCGAAGAGGAACTCCACCTTCTCGTAGGCCAGTAACCAAAGAAAAGTCGCCTAGCGTGATCGTCATCTCACCGGCAAAGAGAAAGTGGAACATGTTGGTGGTATCCCACCACCTCTCAACCAACGAGGTCATCAATGACCAATCGATCTTCGGAAGATTGAGGCCCAGAGCAAATGCCTCGAAACTAGCAGCGCGTACCAATTCTCGAGCCTGCTCTGGCAACGTCAAAAACCACTTGTGCACCTCTCGACCTCCACCACGGGCTTCCAATCTCCTATTTCTCTACAAAGTTCCATCAACGAATGAAATGGGAGTTAATCTCATGATTGAAGAAACAAATGAATCTCATGATTGAAGAAACAAATGAAAAAGCTAGGAGCATCAAGTTGACATCTAAAAAGCATGCATTGCCTAAACAGGGGGCACGATTATTCTGGCATCCTTAAACAAAACAATTTCGACCCTATTACGGGTCCTTCTCATTCATGCTCCTAACCGAAAGGGACTTTATCCCACAAATAAAAGAAAATCATGCAAATTTAACTACGAATTGAAAGTAAATTTTTTTGTTTCTCAGGAAATTCAGAAAAGCTTACCGGAACATTGAGAAAGCTCAGGTGCTGCTCAGGCTTCCTGCGAACTACCCCAGCCTCTAGGCCACCAACGGGAGGACGATACTGCTAAAATCCACCAAAACTTAACCTGCGCGAAGGAAGAACATAGGTGATAGCATCAAACAAACCAGGCTCCTCAATCACCTCCTCGTCAGAAGAAGGTTGGTCGCACCGACATGGAGGATGCGAGGAAGAACCCACAACGGAAGGTGGAACATCGGTAGAAGAGGACAAAGGTGGCGTAGCCATAGTGGTCGAAAGAGAAGGGTCATGACGAGAAGAAAAGGAAAGAAAGAAAGCAGCGGAGGGGCAGCCGAAAACTACTGTGGCCGAGAGTGACGGAGGTGGAGAGCGATGGCGGTCGAAAAAACAGGGAGAAGTCTTGGACGGGAGAAAAGGAGGAGAGGTGAATCGACAAAATAAATTGAGAGATCGACTAAACTAAACTTAAATCGATTTTTTGACTTTTGGCTTTCTCACGGCCGAGACATCAATTCTTTGGTCGAGACATCGAGTATTCGGCCGATAGATCGATCTCCTGGCCCTCCAATCCATTCTTTACAGCCACGTCAGATCTAGCCCAGTGCACTAATTCAAGCAATCGATGAAAATTCTGGGTCCTCGACCAACAAAATAAACAAAGAATGATAGAAATAGCCTTGGGAGCAATCCCGAGTAGATATGGTATCGTCAGAACTAGGCTCAAGGGGCATGGCCGAGCACAAAGCACTAGTATCAAGCCTACTTTGGAATTCTCCACAAGCTCTCTCACTCGATCAAAGAATCTATGATCGCTGTACTCCGGAAGTACGATAGCCGTCACACTCAAAATCAAATTCCCTCCATCCAGCAACTTCATCGAAAAAGCTCACTGCTTTGAGTTACTAAGTGGCTCCGAGCTCATTATCTCAGCAGCTTTGCGCTTACCATCAGCAGTTCCGTGGCTCTACGCCCGAGCTCATCATCTTTAAACCTCCACGCTTATACCCATGCATCCAGCGGCTCTACGCTCGTAACTAATCACAGCTCTGCATTCGCTTCATGCTCACTATCTCGCTATCCCAGTGGCCTTGTGCTCAAGCAACCTCATATTTACTCACCATCATCAAAACCACTCCGTCTTTACAACTCTATAACCCCTGGCCACCTAGCAGTCTAGCAGCATTCATCAAGATATTTAGCGGCACCATGTCCATGAGCTTACTGCTTCAAATCCCTCCACTTCAGCAACTCCATCATCACCATCAGCAGGCTCTACACTCACTACTTCAACTGCATGGCGCTTATTATCAAAGTCACTCAACAGCTCTTAACTCACTCACCATCTCATAAGCGACTCTACGCCAGTAATCATTCCGTGCTCGCTATCATAACAACACGAGTAGTCCTACGCCCAATCTAACCATCTTAGCAGCTCTGCGCTCGCTACCTCAGCAGCTTCACATACTTCAAGCCACTCAAAGGCTTTCTGCACGCTCCATACACCACCATCTCCAAATTCACCAAACAGCTCCATGCTCATCATCTCAACAGTTTCACTCAGCGGCTCCAAGTCCATTATCTCAAGCTGCTCTACGCCCACTACTCAACGGCTCTACGCCCACTATCACAGTGGCTCTATGCCCATTATCTCAATAGGCTCTACACCGTAACATCAACAAGATATCTTCTGTTCTCAAGCTCTATGTTTAAATGCTCAAGTTTACACGTGAATGCTCAAGCTCTATGCTTGAATGCCCAACCACTGCGTACTGGATGCTCAAAACCTGTACTTTGAATGCTCGGACTCTACCTCCGAATGCTTGAGCTCTACGCACTGAATGCCCAAGTCCAGAACTTGAAAGAAGCTCTATACTTAAATCAAACACACACGCACGGGCCCGTGCACTTATTGCATCATCATTATCACATCGAGTCAACATCAATTACATCACCATTATCACATCTAACCATTATCATCATCATCATACATACTATGTTTTGCATCTCTCTCTCACTCATGAAGCAGGTCAATCCTACAATCAACCGGCTCTACGCCTCGATTTTATTGATCGTCCAGTGCCTCGATCCTCTAGCTCTACGCCAAAATTTATGATGGGAAAACTCCATGCACAGACCATCAGAATGCAACCGGTTCCGTGCCTCGATTTTTTCACTTCAAACTTCCTGCCCCAACTTCTCAGGCTCTCGCCTTATGATTGCAACCGGCTCTGTGCCTCGAATCTCTCATCTCAAGCTCTGCGCTCTAGTTACTAGCCTTGTACCCCCAATTCTCAAAACCGGCGTCTGATTGTCTCTAGAAGATAGTTTGAATTCCACCCCAATTACATCACTTCCACCCAACTCATTCGAAAGGATAGGCAACCCAACCGAACTCCCCTCAGTCAAAGTATGGATGATCAAGAAAAGCAATTGACTCACCCGATGTGTATTGATCTACCCCAAAATTCTGAAGACGCTCTCCACAAAAATTTCCTCAGCAACCCCGCGCTCATTCAACTACTCTCCTCTAAAATCATGACATTGCCTAGGTACGTTGCACTACGACTTTTAAACCCCGAAGGTACATCTTTTGTTCTCAACCCTCCAAAACTTTTACTTTTCTTTATTGCCCCTCGAACTACGATTGGCTTGAATTTCCCATGTGGAATACGTAGGCCCAGCACGACCATAACTAAAACCTTTTTCAAAATACACCTTGGAACAATTGTTCGACCAAATTGAAATTGTTTTATGGCTTTGACTCTTATTTAAACATGTCTCGCGATCTGTCTAAGTTATGTCAAAGAGGGGCATCTGTAAACACCCCAATTTGGCCTAACGATCATTTCAAGTCCCACTGTGGGCTCCCCGTGCTGGCGTGCCCGAAAGAGTTGCCACCTGGATTTTTGAGATGGATGATCTGAGAAACCGAGAGCTTATTTGAAGAAAAGAAGAAAAAAAAGGGGGCTTTTTGGTCTAGCAAAAAATGTTGAGATTTTGGGTTCGGGAGCCACGTTATGAATGAGAAAGGTTTTGTTGAAGAAAATGCACCCCATTTGTCCGGTAAAACCGGTCTTTACTAAACTCTTTCAAAAGGGAAGGAAGATTTAAAATATCTGTTTGAAGATCAAGCTCTTTAATAAACAAGCAAAGGGGAAAGGGACATGGGTAATAGATCACATTGACGTGCACATGGTGTTAACTGTACAGTGATGATAAGGATGATGCAGAGTGAAAGGTTTCTTTTACAGAAACTGTCTGGATCTCGATCTCCTCTTGCACGGCATTTTGTCGTACCGCGCCCGATTTTACAGAACGTCGTGCGGGGTATCCTCTTTGCTTTCAGGCCTTTGTAAAGTTTTAGAACGCCGCCTAGCATCTTGAAAAACGCGTGCGGGGTTTCCAACTGATATCAGACAGTGTTTTTACCACTGGACCATTCTGAAAAATACCACTATTTCAAGCCATGAACAAAAATCATCTTTTATACTCTTGATCATTTCTAATGACCAATGAAGCTTTATTTCTAAAACCAAGCATGGCTTGTAGATATGGTCTTATTTTGAAAGCACTAATGCCTGATATTTCAGTAAACAGAACAACCCTGACAGAAGATCGCTATAATCCAAACAGTTTGAGCAAGAAAATGGTAGCTACATGAAACGCCGTGCGTTTGACAACGCTATGCTGTGTGACGCATCAAAGCGCCGTACGGTGTAGCTTGCTCAGCACAGAGGCCTTTTTATGTTTTGAAAATGGTTTTTAAGCCAGGATCCAACCCAAAGGGGGGTTGATCCTGACTACAGAAAGGTTCCCTCAGGGATATGGACAGAGCCTACCCCAAGGAAACTAGTTTATACCTTTGATCTTTGAGCCTGGATAGGAGTGGACAGCTACGGATGAGTGTGGATGATTACGGGTGAGGAGAGGGGGTTGTGGACGTGGGTGGTAGATGAGTAGATGGGTAGTTGAAACATTTATGGAAGTGAAAGGCTTACCTCAATGATGAGGAGAAAAATGGAGAACTTTGAGAAAGAAAGAACCTTGAGAATGTTTTTGGAGTCATTTTCTCAAGGCTTAGGAGTGAGGAATGGGTGTGAAATCATGATGAGAGAGAAAGAGAATTCAAGGCCCTTTTTCCTTGAGTGGAGGGTTGTATTTTTAGGCAAAAGCCAAGGATTTTGAAATTCAAATGGTGGAGGTGTTTTTTGGGCGGGCCAGAAGTGCTTTTTCGGCTGAGCTAACTTGTAGCTGTGGCTCAAATGGGAGTGGCCGTCAGCTAGCTGAGCAAGTCAGAACTTTATCCAAAATGCCGTGCGGTTGACCTCATGATCTTATGCGGCGTAATGAAATCTATTAAGCCGTGCAATGTAAAGATGTACCGTGCGGTACTAAGGGTCCAGTTCTGGGCTTTTGGGTTTGCTTTGGGCTTTTGGTTCAAGGGAGTCCTTCATCCAAGCTCTCGGAGGTATTTGTTTCTTTTGTTTCATCATCGGGACATTTAAAGCACTTTCGGGTTTGGATTGGGGTGTCTATAATAGTCCCTCTTTAACGTAACTCGAACACCATTGTTTAGTATGAGTGACGCTTAAAGAATAGGCACCCCAATCGGTTGCTCTTAAGCCTTTAAATGAAGACAAGAATGCATGAAATCAAAATGCAAACAAATAACGATGGTGGTCAGGCCTTTGGGCTGCCTACGTACCCCATTGTAGGGATCAGACCAGTGTACTTCAATTGGGACAGTTCAAGCGAAATGAGCCCCGAAGGACAAATAACAAAATCATGCAATAAACTTTGTGATGGTTGAGTGCCGGTGGCGCTGAGTGTTGTGAATTAAATGCAAATAATAGTGTGAGGTGAGACGAGCCCTCAGAGGTAAATCGAGATGAGAAGGCCCTCGGAGGGCGAAAATAGCGAGACGTGCCTTCAGGAGGTAATTTGAGACAAGACAAGCCCTCGGAGGGCGAAAATAACGAGACGTGCCTTCAGGAGGTTAATCGAGAGGAGATGAGCCCTCGGAGGGCAAAAATAGCGAGACGAGCCTTCAGGAGGTTAATCGAGACTAGACGGGCCCTTAGAGGGCAAAAATAACGAGACATGCCTTCAGGAGGTAATTTGAGACGAGACAAGCCCTCGGAGGGTGAAAATAGCGAGACGAGCCTTCGGGAGGTAATTTGAGACGAGACAAGCCCTCGGAGGGCGAAAATAGCAAGACGAGCCTTCGAGAGGTAATTTGAGACGGGGCGAGCCCTCGGAGGGCGAAAATAGCTAGACGATGCGAATACGGCGAGTTTTAGGGAGATGAAAAATTCTACAAGTCCCTGATGGCCCTTTAATCCCAGCACAACATTCTAAGCAGACTTTTCTGTAGGATGGCTGGAATATTTGATTCCCAAGGGGATTTTTGGTGGCTGGTTTGAACAATTTCCTCGGGAAATATTTTATCCATGCAGAGTCGAAACGTCGCGCGGCTTAGCATTGTGTCGCACGGTGTTTCAATTTCCCATGCAACTCTTCGATTTTCAAGAACAGTCGACTGGTTTAAGGGTGCCTATTAATGTAGGCATGCCCTTTCAACGGCTTCAACGCCTTTATAAGGGTAGTGGTGCCTCATTCTATGCGCCAACACCAAAAATCTCTTAAGTCTCTTCACTTTCTTCTTTTTTTCTCAAAACTACAGCAGATTTACGAGAAATGGCAAGCAATGACGATCTCATTGCACGAGTCACTTCCCTTGAGGTTGAGATGGCCTCGTACCGAGAGGAGATCGAGCGCTTGTCCGTGCAAATTGCGAGGCTTGTCAACATCATTCGCACTCTCCGCCATGCAGTGTCAAACCTCCAAGACTTTGCATTTAACCGACTGGACAACAAGGATGATCCCGAGTTCGTTTCAGGGCATGAATCCGAGGAGACCGCGGAGGACTTCGAGGGGAACCTGAACAGTTCTGACGACTGTTCAGGTGGTGAGAACGACGCTTCCGGTGGCAGGAGTGATTGAAGAAAAAGAGGAAGAAGAAGAAGAAAGGGGACAGTAGGAGTCTTTGTTTTTATTGTTTCTTTTTTCTCTTTTTTGAACAAATGTAATGAAAATCCCAGGGGAAACCCTAGTTTAATGATGAAATGAAAGTCTCTTTTCTCTTTTCTTACTTCCATCTGCTTTCTGTTTTTCGAAGAAACTCCAGTAGAACTGAACAATCATAGCCTCGGATGTAATGCATCTGTTCATAATTCGACCTGTCAAAATAAACTAAAACGCCATGCGTAGCTTAGGGAAGTACGCGTGGTGTTTTAAGACGAAGCATCCGTACATTGGATCAATACACCGCGCACTTTAGTCAGCGTGTCGTGCGGAGCTATAGACTACTGACCCGGTCCAGATTTAATTCCAAGTGAACCAGTTCAGGGGGGAGTTTATATACATGAGGCGTACACAGTACGCCTCACTTTGTTTGAATTTCCCTCTCTCATCTCTCTGCTCCCTTTCTCCCGACATCTCTCTCTCTCTCTTTCGGTACTCTCTCTTTCTTTCTCCCAATCATCTCTCTCTCTCCCGACTCCCTCTCTTTCTTATATCGATCATGATGGATGATATTGACATGCTCGGTGATGATCATCCATCGAGGGTTGAGGTTACACTACCCATTGCCCCTCCGGAGAGCGACGCGGTGATTGGGGAGGTTTTGGAGACCGTGGGGGACATGGTCCCGACAGCCATGGCCGAGGGGGCCACGGCCTCGGCTGCCGTGGCAGCGAGCAGGAGTGGCGATGGTGGAGTGTTGGCCGGCTATGGCCAGGGCATGGAGAGCTCGAGTGCAATGGAGTAAGGGGGTGTGAGGTCGAGGCCACAGGCCAATCGGGGGCCGATGGTGGTTTAGAGGAGCGAGTCTCGGAGGAGGAGACGGAGGCTTCTCCTGTGAGGGAGCCACTAACTTGAGGAAGGCGTCCATTGTCGAGGAGGAGCCGGCGGAGGAGCAGGAGGACCCGGCCTTGTTTATGGGTAGTGGCGTAGGCGCAGGGTCGCCACAACCTATAGGCATGGGGGACTACTTGGAGGGAGCATCCCTCGAGGACTTGGTGGAGACCTTACGGGGGGTGTCAGGGTTGGCGGAGGCCTTACTTGAGTCCCGGGAGAGGGAGCTCCAGGCTGAGTTCAAGGCGGGAGCGGCCGAGGGGCCTCAGGTCAAGAAGGAGGAGGTTTTGGTTCCATGGAGGACAGTGGTGGACGGGCAATGGCGGTCCTTAAGCGAGGCCATCCTTTTGACGAGGAGTCTTACGTGCCTCTTCGACACATGGTGGTGCCTTCACTCTTGGACGCCTATAAGCCGGAGAGGGCCCTTTACGACGAGTCCCTAATTCTGAGGGACCCACAGCAACACCTATCTTTGCGGCGAGCTGAGGTATGCCTTATTATTCGTATTTCAATGCAACGCACTACGTTTCTTAATCCAATCTCTATGATTATCGCACCATAGTTATTGAATCATTCTTCTTTTATAATAGGAGATAAGGATCTCGTGCTACAGTGGTGCGGGCGACGTGCCCCAGTTTTGGGAGAGGCTCCCGGACGCCTCGAGGGAGATGGTGAGGGTGGCAGGTTTTGGGGAGTTCGTGGGCGTGTTAACGAGGGCGAGCAATGACTACCAGGTGGTGTGGGCGCTTGCCGAGAGGTGGTGGGAGATGGTGAGGATGGCAAGTTTTGGGGAGTTCGTGGGCGTGTGACGAGGGCGAGCAATGACCGCCAGGTGGTGAGGGCGCTTGCCGAGAGGTGGTGGGAGATGGTGAAGGTGGCAGGTTTTGGGGAGTTCATGGGCATGTTGACGAGGGCAAGCAATGACCGCCAGGTGGTGAGGGCGCTTGCCGAGAGGTGGTGGGAAACGACAAATTTGTTCCACTTCTCTTTTGGCGAGATGACGGTGATGCCTTTGGACTTTGCGGCAATCACTGGGTTGAGGGTCGGAGGTGACCCTATCCCTTACGATGCCATGGCGGGGAAAGACCCAGAGCTCCAGAGACGGCTTTTGGGGTATAGGCTGAGGGCGGAGAAGGGGGATGCTCCGTATGCCCATCTCCTGGACTTTTGTATGGAGCCGCCGGTGCGTAGGGTCCAGGAGGAGCAGACGGCCAGGTGCTTCTTGTTGTACGTGCTCGGTGCGTCTTTGTTTCCTCACAGGCGCAACCGGGTACACTTGTCTTTCTTGCCAGCTCTGGGGGCCATTGGGGAGATAGCCCGCTTTGACTGAGGCGGCGCGGCTTTGGGGTCGTGCTATGCCTTCATGAGGTCTCTTTCCCAAGGCACGGGGAAGAGCCTCGGCGGCTACTGGTGAGTCTGGGAAGTGTGCTTCGAAACTTTACTTTCAACACTTAGTTAGCTTTCTATGCATTTGTGTCATTTCGTGCTAACTCTTGATACTTTGAACTTTGCAGCTTTGGACGTACGAGGTACTAGACATGTACCCTCCCACGACGCCGTGCCCTGATGACATGGTGCTTCCTCGGGCCCTCCATTGGTCGAAGGAGTTCCGAGGGGTGAAGAAGGGGAAAGACGACCTGAACGCCTATCGGCTGTACCTGGACGAGCTGCGTCCTGATCAGGTATTCAAGCTTTCTTGGTTTCTCAACCTTTGATACTTATATACTAAATCGGTTCTTTGACGCATGCTTCTGATTGCAGGTGCACTGGCGCATCTGGGATTGTTTTGAGGTCCCATTATGGCCCGTAGCCAGGCTGTGATGAGGGGGAGAGTGATTCTGGAGTCCCCTTACGGCTATCAGTGGTACCTGGGTGATCGGGTGTCACGTCAGTCGCTGAGGCTTGATGATTTCTCGGTCCCTAGGCCGCTCTCTCGTCTCGTGCTGACGACGAGCGAGTATACCTTGGAGGAGGTTGAGCGGTTCACACAGCCGAACCCTCAGCTAGAGCCGTTGTTCCAGGCTAATGCTGACTACACGGAGTACTAAGCCTAGCACCTGATGCAGAGCTTCGGGATTTGCGCTACCTAGGAGACGCAGCAATAGGCACGCGACAGCAGAGGCGGTAGGAGTAGTCGGAGAGGTAGTAGAGGCAGAGGGAGTGAGGGCTCTCGGGTTTGTGAGACAGGTCAGGGTGAAGCCAGCTTGCCTGCGCTCTCCTGGACGGTGGACGTGGTGACCGTTCAGGAAGTCCCTGGCCTGGTGGAGGTCCCACGCCCTGCGGTCGAGCCTCCGGAGTTCCTTGCTCAGGTATAACATGTTTTAGTCATCTTCGTATTTTCACTTTCAGCGCATTTCATGCTAATCACCCCTTGTGTTGGGCAGGTGACTCCGGAGTACGCGAGGGAGATGGCGGCGGCCATGATGGGTATAGAGCAGCTAGTGCGGTAATACGCCATGGGCCACTTCCCGCCGCTACTAGCTCGCGCTGGAGGGTCACTGGTGAACTTTTAATCTCTTGGTTGCATTCTATTGCTCTTATTGCATGACTGACAATGCAAACATGCTATGTTATTGCAGGCTAGAGGAGAAGCTGCCCAGGGGCTATGTAGGAAGTCTGTACGCATGCCCATGCGACAGGCTTCGTCTGCTGGTTCTCGGGAGGAGCGCCCGTCGAAGAGGCAGCGTCACTCTGGTGGCACGGAGGAGGAGCCCATTGCCGTCTCGGACAAGACCGAGGAGCCAACAGACATTGATCTGGAGGATACCTTTGGTAGCACTGTGCCCAGGGTGACTCGTAGTCAGGAGGTTGTTAGCTCCGAGGCGGAGGAGGAGGTCTCTGAGGAGGGCGAGGAGGAGGGTGAAGATGAGGATGAGGATTGAGTTTCCCTCGTTTTGCTTTTTGCCTTTTGATTGGAGCCTGTGTGCTTCCTTTTTGTGGGGTGCCTGTTTACCCTTGGTAGATAGGATTTTGAGCATCGGGCATCCGTGCCTCATTTTGTACTTCAACTCACGGATTCCTTTGGGATTATATACAAAGATCACCTTTTCATTTGTCTTTTGTCGCTCAATTTCTTTTACTACCGGTGTTCAAAGAAAAATTGATTAACTAGGACACTTACCAAAATGTACAACTAGCCATGGATCGCGAAACTGCGTCCAATATGGAGTTTTCAATAAGAAATTTACTAACAATGAAATACAAACCAAAGAAGTAATTGAATGATCTTTGAAGGATTGATGCTATATCCAGGAATTTTCATAAACTTTTGTCACGGGTTCGAGCTCGACTACGTACAGCAATGACAGTGTTTCAGGCTCGGGACACGATTCGGAAATTTGACCTTATACTTGGGAATACACTTGAAAACTAAGAAAATGTTGACTTCAAAAGGTGATAACTTTAATCCTTGGCCCGAAACTCGAACTGGAACTTGGACTAAGTCACTTTTGACTATTATGACCTGTGTGACTCAAAGAAATGGTTCGAAACATCTTAAAACGTGATTTGGTACTTCGGGATGGCTTGAAAACGGGGTTTTATCGACTTTTTGTGCTACGGCCTTGAATCTCGGGAGTTGTCTGGAAGCAAAACATCCCCGAAGTTCCATATCCTTGTTGCAGTGTGCCCTGGGGTTGGTGATGGTCCGAGATGCCCCAAATCTACTTCATGCCTTTGCTGTCAAAAACTACAGAAATGCTGACGCATTATGCCGTGCGTCTTTTGAAAATGCCGTGCGTCGCTTCTAGAGGTCCCACGGTATTCTGGTGTTATGTTGCAATGTTTTCCAGTACCCAATATGCCATGCATGACCCCAATATGCCGCGTGTGGTTATTTTCCTGACAGTCTGCATTTTGCTGTTTTCCAAGGCACTTTGCAAGATGGTTGAGGTTTGACTTGTGCAGTGGCATTCCTGAGCCAATGCATGTCATCATTGTTCTTTCATACAATGACTAAGCCTTTTCTTATGCAAAACTCATGGGGAAGACACATTTTGGAGTTCGAGACTCTTTAAGAGCCGCATTTGTCTCCTCCATTCTTCCTATAAATTCAAGCCCTTTCCCTTCAAATCCTTTCCATCTCACTTTGAGTTTCATTTCTTCTAAGGTTCATTTCTTCCTTACCATGGCCCTTTCACTCACTGCTCGCTTCGCCCTTGGCTAGTCTCAATGGAAGGCGTTGATTGGCTCAACATCCGAGCTCATGGCCTCTTGAAGGCAGCCGCGATCTTCTGGGATCCGGAAGTTCACGTATTTTCGTTTTGGTGAACAAGAACTCTGCCCTACTGTAGAGGAATTTCGCGCCTACCTAGGCGGCTTTGGCTCGGGAGAAGTCATTATCCCTCCGGAGCGTGGGAGCGTCCACAAGGTTTTATCTGCGGCCCTTGACTAGGTAGCGGTGCTGCCCGCTACTTAGTGAGTGATGGCCGCCTCAAAGGGATGCGGCTTATCAAAATGTACTCTCCTTCTGGTGATCTTGCGGACACGACTCATCAAACTCGGCGTATGACTGCGCTCTGTATGTGCGTGCTTGCGGCCTACCTCTTAGTGCCTTCCACTGGTCATGCTAGCTCCCCTCTGGTTAGCATCAGCGTTCAAATTGAGGCTCGAAAGGGCGTGGTTCCGATGGTTTTGTCTGAAACTTTGATGGGCTTGGATAAGGTCCATTCTGAAAGAACTGAGACTTTTGGGGGTAGTCCTCTCCTCTTACAGGTTGACTACTCACTCAGCTCTCCTTTTTCGGGTCTTTCTCACGTTCTCATTTTACCTTAACGCTCGGTTAGGCTTTCTATGGTTTCTGACTTGTTTTTCTCTCTTTCGTAGATCTGGCACTGTGATAAAGTGAACGTGCTAACCATTCCCCCTGGGAATTGGACATATGAGGCTAGGCTGCTATCCCTCCGATGCTTTGAGTTTGCGGACAGGCAGATTCCTAAGTGGGTCGACTTCTTTAGGCGTCTACTAGATAAGACTATTTCATGGAGGTGTTCATGGCTAGACGTCCCTCCCATGAAGTGCACTCCCATGACCGTGCACTTCATGGGCCCCCAATGGGTCGTCCTTGCTGGTTTGGAGGCCTTTACTTTCTACATCCTGTACCGGATTCAGTGTCAGCTTGGCCTTAGGCAAGAGGTTCCAACGGAGGTTCTGATTGATGTTGTTTTGCCCTTGTTTCGCCATTCCGTTCTTTGCAACTACCAACGGTTTTGGGGCACTCGTGAAGTGACCGATGCGCACCCTTATCCTTCTGTGATGGTTTGCGGGAGCTACCGAAAATGGCTAAGGAGGGATATCGCAGCAAGAGTTGGGAACTGACTCAATCCTACTACCTTGATCATGAAATAAATCGTGGACCCGCTTTGATCATGTTGTTCTCCTTTTTGTGTTTTCTGAAAGTCATGCTCAGCCCCGTGTACTAGAAGCAGTTATTATAATAAAAATGAGTCGTGGAGCGCTTCCTCTTCCTTGATTCAGTACATTGAACTCTTTCAACCTGGATTTTTATTTTGAATGATGGTGGTGACCGAGCCTCAGAGTGAGGATGCCTACGTATCCTTGTAATAAAGGAATTAGGTCATAACGTAGTTCAGGCCAAGATCCGCTCTGGTTTTGACACTCTCTTTTTGGGCTCTAAATTTTGCCTAGCACTGCCCTTTTGGGTTTTTGGTCTAGCTAGCTCGTTCATCGTTTGCCATAACTTTTGCCTAGGATGCCCTTGCGAGTTTTCAACCTAGCAGGCTTTTGCTCTAATTTTTGCCTGGGTCTACCCGCCCTTACAGTTTTCAGCCGAGCAAACTTCTCTCAGGGGTAATAGCCTTTTGAGTTGATCCAAGTTGACAAGAGTTGCAAATTCGTTCCCATCCAAGTCAATGAGATGTGTGGCTCCTCCGGACAAGATGGTCTTGATGATGTATGGTCCGGCCCACTTTGGTCGAAATTTTCCAAGTGGATCGTAGACTGGTGCTCGGATTTCCTTCAAAACCATATCGCCTTCTGAGAAGTCCCTGGGCTTTGCCTTCTTGTTTAATGCACGCGCCATCCTCCTTTGGCACCCCTAGATGTGATAGAAAGCCCTTAGCCGGCGCTCGTCGAACAACATGAGCTCTGCAAATCGGCTACTCAACCATTCTGCTTCCTGGACTTCACATTCAATAATGGTCCTAAGAGATGGAACTTCTAACTCGATAGGGAGTATAGCCTCCATTCCGTAGACCAGAGAGTAAGGGGTCGCCCCAGTTGGTGTATGTACAGACGTTCGGTATCCCCATAGGGCCAGTGGCAACTGTTCATGCCAATTTCTTGCGGATTGAATGGTCTTTTCCAGAATAATTTTGATTGTCTTGTTAGCGGCTTCTACAGCCCCGTTGGTTTGCGGCCGATAGGTTGTTGACTTGTGTACTTGGATTTGAAACTCATCCAAGACCTCCCTGGCTCGCCCTTTGAAGTGAACCCCATTGTCGGACACAAATGCTCGAGGGACCCCATACCGATAGATGACATTTTGTTTGATGAAGTGAGCAACCTGTACTGCGGTTAGAGTGGCGTATGAAGCAGCTTCTACCCATTTCGTGAAGTAATCCATAGCTACGAGGATAAACTTATGACTGTTGGAAGCAGCCGGCACGATCCTTCCGATGACGTCGATTCCTCATACTGAGAAAGACCAAGGTGAGGTCATCTGATGCAGTTCAGATGACGGAATGTGGGTTCAGTTGGCACGGATTTGGCATTTGTGACACCGTCGCACGTATTCCACACATTCTGTTTCCATGGTGGACCAAAAATATCCTTGCCTGAGAATCTTCTTGGCGAGCATCATACCATTCATGTGAGGACCACATACCCCTTCGTGGATCTCTTCCAGCACTCTTCTTGCCTCCGCACCATGGATGCATAACTTGTGCATGCCACAGTGTGATCTCCGGTATAAGTTTCCTCCACAAATGATGTACTGTGCGGCCATCCTCTGAAGGGCGATCTTGTCCTTTTGCTTGCCTCTACAGGATATTCTCCTCTTTCTACAAATCTCCAAATGTCTTAATACTAGGGGTGACCATCTTCAGGCTCTTCAACAACCATGACGTGCTAGTATACTGGCGTATCCCTTTGTTCGATCACAATTGGCCTCAACTTCACACCGATAGGGATTTCGACCATGGATGCTAGTGTTGCCAATGCGTCTGAGTAAAGGCCACTTTGTTGAATTGAGGGATGAAGTCTTCCAAATCCTGATGATACGGCTTCAACTTCTCTTCCTTGACCTTCCAATCGCCATTGGCTTGTGACACAACCAGGTTAGAGTTCCCTACTACCTCCAACTTCTCTATGCTGATTTCGATGGCTGCTTCCATGCCTACAATGCAAGCCTCGTATTCCGCCTAATTGTTGGTGACTTCAAAGTTTAGTTTGAATGCGAGCGGAATGTGAGATCCATCGGGTGCTATTAGCAACACACCAATTCCAAACCCTTTTTGATTAGCAGCTCCGTCAAAGTACAATTTCCAAACATCTTCGGCTAATGTCATTATGTCTTCATCAGGGAACATGAACTCAGCATCTTCGCCTCCCTCAATTGGGCTGTCGGCAAAGAAGTCAGCAACAGCTCTTCCTTTTACAGACTTTTTGGTGACATGCTTTAGCTCAAATTCAAACAGCATTAACAACCATCGCGCCATCCTCCCGGGGAGGGCCGGTTTCTCAAACAAGTACTTAATGGGATCCATTCGAGAAATGATTCTTACGGGGTAGGTTAGCATATAGTGTCTCAATTTCCTAGAAGCCCAAACGAGTGCCCAGCATGTCTTTTCCAACGGAGTATAACGCTCTTCACTTTCGACCATCCTTTTGCTGAGGTAGTAAATAGCCCTTTCTACCCCATCATCTCCTTCCTGTGCCAGCATGCACCCCATAGAAGTTAGAGTGACTGACAGATATAGGATCAAAGATTTTCCAGGCACGGGGGGTGTTAAAACTGGAGGATTTTGCAGGTAAGCTCAGATGGCGTCAAAAGCCCTCTGGCACTTGTCATCCCACTTGAAGGGCACACCCTTCTTGAGCAGGCGGAAGATAGGTTCGCAGGTTGAGGTCAGTTTGGCAATGAATCGGCTGATAAACTGGCTTTGCTGAGAAAGCTCTTCACATCCTTTTCAGACTGAGGTGGTTCCATTTCTAGAATAGCTTTGATCTAGAGCGGTCGACCTCAATACCTCGGGTGGTAATCATGAATCCGAGCATCTTCCCGGCTGTAACCCCGAATGGGCATTTGGCCGGATTCAGGCACATCCTATACTTCCTGATCCTCTTGAAGAACTTTATGAGTGCTGGTAAGTGTTCTTCCCATTCTCTTGCCTTGACGATCATATCATCGACGTAAACTTCCACTTCCTTGTGAATCATGTCGTGTAACAAGGTTGTGGCGGCTCGCTGATACCTGGATCCTGCATTTTTTAGCCCAAAAGGCATCAACCGGTAGCAATAAGTTTCCCATTCAATGATGAAAGTGGTTTTCTCCCGATCTTCTGGGGCCATGAGGATTTGATTGTATCCCAAAAAACCGTCCATGAAAGAAAGCAAAGCGTGTCCGGCAATATTGTCGACCAGCACATCAATGTGAGCTAACAGGAAGTCGTCTTTTGGACTTCCTTTGTTGAGATCCCTGAAATCAACGCAGACTCTAATCCTACCATCCTTTTTGGGAATAAGAACAATGTTTGCGACCCACTAGGGGTATTCAGTTACCATTAGAAATCCTGTGTTGATTTGTTAGTGACTTCCTCTTTTATTTTAAGCACCCAATCGGGTCTCATACGTCTCAGTTTCTGCTTTACGGGTTTTGCATCAGGATAGAGGGGAATTCGATGTTCCACAATATCATGATTGATTCCGGGCATATCAGCATGCGACCATGCGAAAACATCTTCGAATTCTTTTAACAAGCTTATAAGGACTTGTCGCTCTTCTGCAGATTGCGCGGAACCGATCTGAATCATTCGAGGATTCCCTTCATCCCTCAGATTTATTAAGACAACTTCTTCTTTTACAGGCTAAGCATGCCTTTCGCGTTCCCTTTCGACTAGAGATCGGACTTCTCTTGGAATATTCCCATCGAAATCAATCTCCTCATCATCAGCGTCGACACAATTTATTTCAAAATCAGAAAAGTAAGCGAAATCAGGTTCTTTTATTTCATTACTAGTAAAGGCCTCGAGGGCACCATACACACGGGGCGACTCAAATTCGAAGTACAGATGATGAGGAGTTGGGCCAAGAGGCTCCAACTCAGACTCTAGAGATTCAGAAGACTTGGATGACTCAGACTTAGATTCAAATCCATGGTGAGTTGCGCTCGGTAAGAAAACCCAGTTCTTGTAATCTTTGGTGGCATCCATGATGAGCGAAGTCGAATCTTCAAGGACCTCCTGTCCTAGCATTAGCACTTCTGCTTCCATGACTGTACTCTTTGGTTCGTCCTCCCTAAACAAGATTGCCAGACTCCATTTGTCAAAGACTTCGGCCCAATCAGTTGGTTCCACAGGCTTCTTTGCAACCTCAAATCCTTCATCACTTTCTGGCCAGACATCGTTGGCGAATATCTCGAATCTCGGAAGCAAAGTATTGGTTTCTTTGTCCCAGAATGGCTCCGGTTGTCCTTGATAGACTTGTTTTGCTTTCTCCTTGACAAAATAATCCTCTAGCCTATCCCCTTTCTTTACCTTCCTGTTGTTTGAGGCTAAGTAACCAAGGCCAGTAGTGCGCATCAGGGTTCCATGAGTTTCAAACTTTGCAGGACCTTGCAGATTTCTTCCCAATCCTAGCACCTGCACGTAGGACATCTTCTTCATTATTTTTAAGGTGACATTGCTGATTTGAAAATCATTATCAATTCTGACTGAAAAGACAGAATTAGAGGTGTCCAACGAGAAGCCTCCCAGAGCAATGTCTTCTTCTCCATGTTGGATTTCAAAGAGTGGGGCATTGCCTTCAGTCGATGTGCGGATCCCTGAGTCTCCATGGATAGTGAGCATACCTGTTTCGAGACCCAAATGAACCTTCTGATGGAGGGTAGAAGGTACGGCCATGATATTAGGTCGATGCAGCCAGGGTCTTCCTAACAACAGATTGAAGGAAGTAGGGATGTTCACCACACGGAATTCTACCTCGGACTGATAAGACCCGAAAGTTATAGGCAGTATGAGGGTCCCAACCACATCTCGACAAGTATTGTCGTATGCTCGGACTTTGACTTCCGAGGGAGAGAAGTCCTTATTTTTGTACCCCAAGCAGTAAGCAACGCGGAGTGGGCATACATTGATTGCAGACCCATTGTCAATCAGGATCACTGGAACCCATTTATCGCAGCATTTCAGAGTGACATGAAGCGGCTTGTTGTGATCTGTTCCTTCAGGGGGTAGGTCTCGATCGGTGAAAGTGATGGCATGCTTGATAGGTATGGTTTTGATAAGGGCTATAAGTTCTTCGGGAGTTATAGTGGAGGGAACTTCCAGACAGGAGAGAGCATGGATGGGTCCCTCATGATGGCGGGTGGAATGAACAAGCACATCCCAAACATACATTTTAGCTTGAGTCTGCTCGAGTTGTCGCTTAATTGCTCCTTCGGGGATTTTCTTAGGGCGAGAAGGTTCTTTGGCTGGTGGGGCAAAAGGTTGGAAGGTGTTCTTGACTGGGGTAGTGACAGGGTCTGAGGGTTCTTTGGCTAGTGGAGCTGCGGGGTTAGAGGATTCTCCGATTTGAAGGTTGGGGGGTTGATAGATACGCCCACTTTGGGTCAGATGATCAATCTGGCGGTACTTTGATTCCTCACTCCATAAATCAACGGGGGCTTTGTGCTTGGCTCCAATGGTAGTATCCTGGAGATTAGAAGCTAGGTCAGCGATGACCAAATCTTCCCAAAGGTCCTCTGGTTTCCACCGCTCGGCTTCCATTACTGCCTTGTTTACGGTCCATTCTTCATTTCCCACCTTTATGTTAACGACTTCAGAGTTGTCCCAAGGCCCTGCCTCGGCTCTTGGCTCATCCTCCCATAAGTTCATCATAGCAACATCAACTTCTTTTGGGAAGGTGACCGAGGGTTCTGACTCTGCTTCTTCCTCAAAGTAGTCCATGGGATTGAATTCACTGCTGGCCACTTTTTCTTCCACTTCCGGGAACCCGGGATTTTCAGGCCATGGGTCATACCCAAAATTATTGCCGATGTCATATCTGAAAGGGCTTGGGTGGAGCTCTGGCCAGGCGGGAGTTACCATCTCAGGCTTGTATCCTTTGTCAAACATTGCTGGCAGGGAGAACATATCCAGTGGATCATTTGGGACCAAAAGTTGATACTCGCTCGGGGTTGGGTCCCATTCCCATTCAAAATAGTTTTCGTATGGGCCTCCGAACATCATGTTTAGGGAAAACCCGTCCAGAGGATCTGCATGAATGTTCTACCAGTCAACTTCCCATTCTGGTTTGAATGGCAGTTCCTCGTTCCTTTGCAAGCTGGCCGTTTCGAATGCTTCCCAATTGGCAATAAGATCTTTCCATGCGTCCTCTCCATCCCACAAGAAGCAAAGGGTGATTTCTTCGGGGATTCTCACCAGAGGTTTGGGCTCGGTATCAAGGGTGATAAAGAGAGTTGGATTGAAATCTTGGGTGTTTTGTTCTGAAGCCAAGGTAACTTGGTTGACACGGAAGGAGGTGTTATGCTATGGCAGAGGATTTGAGATGGTATTTGGTTTATTTAAGGGCGGGGTTTCAGTGACTTTGTTGTCGGTGAGATTCTGAATTTCATGACGGAAGCGGACGCAGTTGTCAGTGGTGTGACTAGGCATCTGATGGAATTCACAGTAAACGCTCTGGTTTAAATTTGGTGGAATGGTTATTGGTGGAGGAAGAGGTTTCAACACCCCTGCTTCTGCAAGTTTCTTGAGTAGCGTAGACCTTGGGGTGCTGAACTGGGTGAAAGCTCAGTTTTGGAATTTTGGTTTTTTAGAAATCTGGTGAACTTCTGCGGTCTTAGTGGATGACGTTCCGGCCTGATTGGTGCTCCCAAGAAGAACGTTGTTGTTACCGGAATATACCCTTTTGGACTTGGATCCCGTCTCCTTCTTTTCCAAGGTGCCATCCCACAGAGCTTCTTCTATGGCCAGGCCCGAGTCATAGAAAGTTTCGAAATTTGGGGCAGCTTGAGAGAGAACCATGTACGGGGCAAAGGAGCTTGGCAGATTCTTGGTTATGATTTGTATCTGTTCTTTGAGATCTGGTTTGTTTTGCATTTGCACAGCCTTGACCCTCCATCGTTTCACAAAGTCGGCGAAACTCTCCTTTTCACCCATCTTAGTGCTTTCTAACTCCCGGGTAGTCATTTTTAGATCAATGTTGAAGTCGTATTGGGCTACAAAAGCCGTCCCAATATCTTCCCAAGTCCTCTTCTTCGATGGTTCAAGAGTGAGAAACCATTGCAAAGCTGGATCGGACAAGGATTCATGAAATAACTGCACCATAGCTTCCTTTTCAATCCCTCGCATGGAAAGAGAACCAACATAGCCTTAAAGGTGCGCCCTCGGATCACCTGTGCCATTAAATTTGGCAAAATCCACACCTTTGAATTTTTCTGGTAACTTGGCGTTGAGAAATAAACACAGTTTGCTCATGTCTACTTCCCCCTTCCCAAGTCGCCGGGTCTCTTGAACGGATTCCTCTAACTTGCTGATCTTAGCCATAAGAGCGGCCATTTTAGGGTCCATGACGGGCTCTTCTTCTTTGGGTGGCTCAGGCTGTGGGTGAGGTTTAGCCTAAATCTTATTGCTAACCTTTTGCATGACTTCCATCATCATGATCATGTCATTTTTCATAGACGCGATAGAGGTCTTGAGTTGCGCATCGACATGGGCTAGGGATTGTTTAAACTGGGCATCTAAAGCGGCCAGGTTCTACCTAAGCTCCTCTACCGCATTTCCTTGATCGGCCATTGGCGAAGGATTGCAGGGTGGTGTTTCTACCGAGAGTTCTTATGGTGTTTCGGTCGACGGTTGCCCTTCCTGCACTATTTGAACGTCAAATAATTCTGTGCCTTCCAGGGTGTCTATGCGAACCAGTCTTCGGGAGGGACGAAACCAATTAAGTACAGCCTCTTCTTGGGGTCGACCAATGTCTCAAAACTGGCAAGTAAAAGAGAAAACTCTCAGCTCCTCGCGAATGTTTGTCCTTTCCTCGTTCGAACCTCCTAGAAACTAGGCCTAAGACCTACCGTGATCCAGTCTTCACTTAAGGTGCTTGCACAGAAGATTTTCGACAATCCGGGAAGGTTCTGTCAGGTAGGCATAATTCCGAACGCTTCGGAATCATAACTAATCTCCTTACCTTGACCATCCGAGACAAATATGATAATCAGAATCTAGATACGCACACCATTAAGGTTTTTCCTAGACCAGGGAAGCCGTTCGAGCACAGCAAACACCGGAGGTATCACAAACTCCATGAATTTAGAGTCTCCTAGACTGACTGAATCCTAAGGGATTCCTAACCCCTAGCTTGCAGGATGCAATGATGCATGAATGATATGTATGTATAGGAAAGATAAACACTCAAACAGGGTATATCACATAAGTCCTAACCATGGGTTGCTGTCCAGTTGGGATGGTTCTATGGTTATGTACAAGTGCAAAGGCCGGTTTGGGTCTCAGGAGGGTTCCCCGGACTAGAGCCAAGATGTACTCCCCATGTCAAGTGTATTGCAAGACAAAGGTCGAATAGCACAATGGCTCATCATCATCGAGGGTTGCAAGGCATTCCGGGAGAGCTTGTCACCGGTGAACCGGGCAAGATTGCCGAAATATACTGGCGAGGCTTGTGCAGTGCAAAGTGTACAGGGTAAAAGAGTTTTGATTTTCTAAAAGATATTGAAAATTCCCCCTTTGAAAGTGCTTTTCAAGCTTGGTTCACTTTATTAATCAATACTTTTGGCAAAAACTACACAAGCGAATAATAATAAAAATTCCAGTCCGAAGTGGTCGGATGTAAAATCCTGTTATGTCACTATTCCGTTCTTAAGCAGCGTAGAGCGTACCATTTGACAGACTTTTGAAGGATTGTTCGTTCATGTATTAATTTTCAAATTTTTGATTAACAATAGTCCCCAGTAGAGTCGCCACTATGGGCTCCCCGTGCCGGCGCGCCCGAAAGAGTCGCCACCCGGATTTTTGAGATGAATGATCCGAGAAACCGAGAGCTTATTTGAAGAAAAGAAGAAAAAAAAAAAGGGGCTTTTTGGTCTAGCAAAAAACGTTGAGATTTTGGATTCGGGAGCCACGTTACAAATGGGGAAGGTTCTGTGGAAGAAAATGCACCCCATTTGCCCAGTAAAACCGGTCTCTACTAAACTCTTTCAAAAGGGGGGGAAGATTTAAAATATCTTTTAGAAAATCAAGCTCTTTAATAAATAAGTAAAAGGGAAAGGGACATAGGTAATAGATCACATTGACGTGCACGTGGTGTTAACTGTACAGTGATGATAAGGATGATGCAGAGTGAAAGGTTTCTTTTACAGAAACTGTCTGGATCTCAGTCTCCTCTTGCACGGCATTTTGTGATATCGCACACGGCTTTATATAATGCCGTGCGGGGTATCCTCTTTGCTTTCAGGCCTTTGTAAAGTTTCAGAACACCACCCGGCATCTTGAATAACACGTGCGGGGTTTCCAACTGATATCAGACAGTGTTTTTACCACTGGACCATTCTGAAAAATACCACTCTTTCAAGCCATGAACGAAAATCATCTTTTATACTCTTGATCGTTTGTAATGACCAATGAAGCTTTATTTCTAAAACCAAGCATGGCTTGTAGATATGGTCTTATTTTGAAAGCACTAATGCCTGATATTTCAGTAAACAGAACAGCCCTGACAGAAGATTGCTATGATCCAGACAGTTTGAGCAAGAAAACAGTAGCCACATGAAATGCCATGCGTTTGACAATGCTATGCTGTGTGACGCGTCAAAGCACCGCATGGTGTAACTTGCTCAGCACGGAGGCCTGTTTATGTTTTGAAAATGGTTTTTAAGCCAGGATCCAACCCAAAGGGGGTTGATCCTAACTACAGAAAGGTTCCCTCAGGGATATGGACAGAGCCTACCCCAAGAAAACTAGTTTATACCTTTGATCTTTGAGCCTGGATGGGAGTGGACAGCTACGGATGAGTGTGGATGAGTCCGTGTGAGGAGAGGGGGTTGTGGACGTGGGTGGTAGATGAGTACATGGGTAATTGAAACATTTATGGAAGTGAAAGGCTTACCTCAATAATGAGGAGAAAAATGGAGAACTTTAAGAAAGAAAGAACCTTGAGAATGTTTTTGGAGTCATTTTCTCAAGGCTTAGGAGTGAGGAATGGGTGTGAAAGCATGATGAGAGAAAAAAAGAATTCAGGGCCCTTTTCCCTTGAGTGGAGGGTTGTATTTTTAGGCAAAAGCCAATGATTTTAAAATTCAAATGGTTGAGGTGTTTTCCGGGCGGGCCAGAAGTGCTTTTTCGGCAGAGCTAACTTGTAGCTGTGGCTCAAGTGGGCGTGGCCGACAGCTAGCTGAGCTAGTCAGAACTTTATCCAAAATCCAGTGCAGTTGACCTCATGACCTCGTGCCGCGTAATGAAATCTATTATGCCGTGCGGTGTAGAGATGTACCGTACGGTACTAAGGGTCCAATTTTGGGCTTTTGGGTTTGCTTTGGGTTTTTGGGTTTGCTTTGGGCTTTTGGTTCAAGGGAGTCCTTCATCCAAGCTCTCGGAGGTATTTGTTTCCTTTGTTTCATCATCGGGACATTTAAAGCATTTTCGAGGTCCGGATTGGGGTGTCTACATCCACCTTGGGGACCATCCCGATGATGAATGGATACAGTGATTGCTGATTGACTTCTTTTGAACCCATAGACTTATGATGAGTACTTTTAGCCACTTAGATGACTTAATCCAGAGCCAAATAGTCTTTTAGACAAAAATACAGTATCCCAAGAAAATCCATCTTTCGACCGTAACATTGATCTAGCGGCCTCAACTTCATTCTTTCACTCGTGAAACATGTGCCTTGAAAATCTCCCTGAGAGAATGATTCCTCAGCAACCAGATCGATTCTTCGGCCGCCCAATCTATCCTTCAGCCGCCAGATCCTTTGCTCAGCCGCTAGATCGTCTATTTTTCAGATTCTGGAATGTTCTGTCAAACGTTTGATCCGATCACCAATTTCCTAGCAGCCTTTTTCCATGCATTCGGGCTACGAAAGCAGATTCATCTACATATCTTATTGCTTTAGAATTCCTTATTGATTCACGCCATTTGATTGGCCGGAGTGAGTCACCAATTGCCTATTAAAGGGCCCTTAGTGTTCCGAAATTAATGTGTTCATACACTCTCACTAGCCACGAAACTCTGCAAATATACTTTCTCATACTCCTTCTACAAAAGCCCTAAACTTCCAAAGGCAGCTGCGATCCGATGATCAAACCCTAGAGTACAAGCCCCAACCCTAGGGTTTTTCAAGAAGCAAAATCAGTCAATCATCCCCAATCTGAAGCAATCAAGCAACTGAGGGATCAAGGTGGTGAGGCCCAGGGGCCTTTGGTTCATTTTTATTTTACAGTTTATGCATACTAACCGTAGCGTTTTAATTCTCTGTTAATTATTTAGTCTGGTGCGAGGAAAAACATTGGCTAGAGAATCAATCCTCCGACCTGTACATTAATCTAGGAGGATCCCTCAGCCGTGAAATCTATTCACCGGCCGGGGGATCCATCTCCCTGGGACAGCCTATTTTGTCTTATTTATTTCTGATGCATGTTTCAATTATCGTTCTGGCTCACCATTAACTATTTAAAAGCTAATAAACAGATTACTTGTTTAGAATTAAATAAAGCATAAACTAGTCATATGTTGAATAACTATGGGCCAGTCGAATGGCAGGGCAAAGAGGGGTGCCTAACACTTTCTCCTTATTGTACCCGGAATCTCTATCTGTTTTTTCTAGTTTTCATAAACTAGGTGGCGACTTTGTTTTGACGATAACTGTTATCGTGTGGCGATGTTCTTAGCCATGGGAATGGCCACGATTTTGGTTTATGAAGCAAACAACCAAATAAATAGCAATGATCAATCTGTATGGCGATGCCCCCCTTTGGGAGGTGTCTACAATGGGTCAAAACAACTTTACACCACTCTACTATATTGAATTGCAACGTCAAATAAGCCAAGTAATGTCAATTCACATAAGCACACATATGACATGCAAGAAGACATGACAATATGAACCCATGAGACTAAAAGTCTCCCCACGGTCTCAAAGTTTTCAAACCTAGACGCTCTGATACCAATTTGTCACGCCTTCGATTTTCAACATAAATAAATAAACCATTTCGATAAAAGATCCTCTCATAAGATAAATAATACCCATCTCTTAGATGGAATTGAAACATGTGGACTCCATGGTCGTTTAAATTTTCGTAGCTTTATTGTGTTATTAGTATCAATTGGGTCAGATTGGTGTTGATACCATGGTCCAATTGGCCCTTTTTACTGTAGGCCTTAGCTTAGTTCAATGTAGCCACTTGGCTTAGGTCAATTTTCTCAATCTTTGATTTTCTCTCTATTTTTCCTCCTGGGGTATGCCCCTTGTAGGCTGTACATTCGCTTAGCCTCTTTTCTATTTCAAGCTATTTTACCCCAAAAAAATTAAAAAATAAATAAATAATACCCAAAAGGATTCCCACATGTTTAACTTTAAAAAATAAGTCCCCAAGTTTACAGTTATACAACATTGGCACACTGACCCCAAAATATGCTTAAGTATGAATATGAACAAGTTATTCAGTTACAAACGATTTTGTCAAAAGGAATTTCTAGAGTAATTAGTCACAAACCCATCTTTGTCAAAAGAAAGCTATTGCAAGATGATTAGGTATCTAAATGCAGTTAGCTTCCAAAATGTCTTCACATCCCAACACACGAGGCATGCAAGCTATTGTCTGACATTGGAACCTGAAAAGAATGATAGTTTGAGCTACACTAGCTCAGTAGGAAAATCTTTACCAATTCTATCTGCAAATATGATGACAAGTGCAACGGAAGCAAGTCATGGTAATATAGCTCAATCAACGGATAGTAATCAACTCATAGGAATACCAATCATTCACTACAATCATCCTAGAACATGCCACTATCACAAATTAGCCACATTGTTCACAAGACTCATGCAACTTTAGTAATTTCGACGCGACTCGCTGTCACCAATCTCCACTGTCTATATTCTCACCCCTTGCGTTACAATATAACACCACGAGGGTTACCGTATTGCCACCCCTTGCGTTACAGATAGCCTTAAGAACTTGGATCACCATATTACGACCCCTTGCATTACGAGACCCACTTGAGTCACGGTATTACCACGCCTTGCGTTACGGGACTCCCTATCCCAACTTTCAACCCAAACATCCACTTTCTTATTCAATATGCAAGCTAAGACTTCTCCATAATCACATTCCTACATGAGACATCATACGATATGCCAACAATGCCATAAATATGCCACAAACGTTCACAAGTAGTCAACCAATCAACAAGATACATTTTCAACATAGTTTTAATCAAGTAAATTCCTATTCATTCCTCACTAATGGAAGGCCAACGGAACAAGGACAACATCGATTAATCATAGGAAGTCAATTGAACATGCTTGAGATAGGTTAAGAGATGTCAAAAAGGTGCTAGAAGTGTCCGTGGTTCAAAACAATCGATGTGGGAACAGCGTGAACAAAACTGTCCCATACGGTTCTGGTATGGATACAACAAAAAAGGTTATATCGATACAGATGCATTTCAAGCAGCGATTCTGCAAAAATTCAAGAGCAACCAAAACAAAACAACCAATGATCAAAGGTACAATTTCTACTCCTAATCAACATATAAACACATAGTAGAAGCAAAGAAGTCCCTACCTCGAGATGAAAGCTTCAAACGAAGGATCAAGCAAGCAAGCCCTGGACTTTCCAACTCCAAAATCAACCAACAACTTCTCTCCGAGCTTCACCCAACAAGATACGAGTCCAAGATCGCATAGAGGAGGTTAAATGAGGATGAATCCTTGCGGGTTTTGTGTATTTGAATGGAATTTTGGTGTGTGTGTGTGTGTGTGTGTGAGAGAGAGAGAACCGTATGGAGAGGGAGAGGGAGAGACAAAGAGAACCGTGTCTGTAGAGAGAGAGTGAGATGTGAGAACATTATCTCCTACACACACACCACTCTATTTATACTAGTGTATATGCAATTCACACAAACACCCTTCCACTACCAATTATAACACTTTGAACCCCAAAATCAAATAACCACATCACATTCTTATATGATGTCTAACATTAATTCAACATTCAAATAATTAAATTTATATGAGTCTCCACAGTTTGAGCATTCAAAGTACAGGCTTTGAGCATCTAGTACACGGTGGTTGGGCATTCAGGGCACGGAACCCAAGCTTTTAAAGTATGAACTTTAAGCATTCGAACATAGAGTTTGAGCATCTAGTACTCAGTGGTTGGGCATTCGAAGAGCTTCGAGCATTCAAAGCATAGAACTTTGAGCATTCAAGCATAGAATTTGAGAACAAATGATATCTTGTCGATCATAGTAGGTAAAGAGCTTGCAAGCGTGGAGTTGTTGAGTTTATGGGCGTAAAGCCGCTGAGATGGTGAGCATAGAGCTGCTGAGATTGTGGGCGCAGAGCCGCTGAGATGGTGAGCATAGAGCCGCTGAGATTGTGGGCATAGAGCTGCTAAGTTTGTGGGTGTAGAGCCGTTGAGTAGCTTAATGGTAGTGAGCATGGAGCCGGAGTACAATAACTAGAGTGTAGAGCCTGTGTCAAGGATCCTTGGATTTTGAGAGCGAGAGCTCGGGGTTGACAATCCTCAATCGTCAAGTGACCAGCAATTTGTTAACTTGCTGCTTTGGAGACAGAGCTTTGGAAAATTCCAGATGTGGGTTCAATGGTGGTGCTTGACATTCCTCGTGCTCGGGGATGCCCCAAGGCTAGTTCTGACCATATTGCATTTGCTCGAGAATGCCCCTAAGGCTATTTCTGATCATCCTCTATCATTGGGTTTTGTGAAGAAGAAATCGGGATTCATAACCTTCAAAAATCAAGTGCTGAGCGTTTGTGAATTTGCTATCCTCAAAAGACTCCAAGCGGGTACAATACCGGTGTTTGAACTCCTCATGCTTGGGATGCTTACAAGGCTAGTTTCCACATGCTCGGGATGTCTCCAAGGCCAGTTTTGAGTATATGCCACACATGCTTGGGATTGTCCCCAAGGCTAGTTCTTGGCCATATTGCACTTTGACTCTGTCGACTTGTTGACCCAAAATACTAGAGGTGGCAAACGGACGGATCTGAGCGGGTTGAAACGGGGCGCGGGTCAAATATGGGTCAAAAAATAAACGGGTTGAAACGGGTCGGATCGAATATGGGTCAAGCCAAACCCAAACCCGCACGACCCGACCCGTTTTCCTTTCTTCTTTTTTTTTTTTTTAAAATAAAAAATAAAAATAACAACTAACTCCCCTATATCGAAACTCAAACTTGCTAATCAAAAATACCACCTACGAACCTTTCAGAATCAATAAGAAAAAAAACCCATAATTTTTAAAAATAGTTGAGGAGACACTCTTCATCCGTAATAAGCTTAGGGCACACTGCCTCGATGCTGAAGTTCCACAAGTCTCATAGGTATAGAACAAATGGGAATTAGCTCCACATTGATGAACCCAAATTCATGACCTCCAAACTACCGAATATCAACAGCAAAAAAAAAAAAAAAAAAGCACGGTTTCTCCTTTACTGCGCCTTTCAACACCTTAACGCAGTTACTCCTCCTTAGCTACTTCTTGTTTTTAAAAATATTTGGGTAAAAGTCATAATTTTTTACTTTTCTGATTGGAGCGAATAAAAAACTAAAAAATACTTGTCACAAAACAACAAACACGAAAAAAGTTGAATAAGAACAAAACGAAAAAAAAGGAGTTTTGGATGCTTCGATGATAAAAAAAAAAAAAGGCAAAGTCGAATTTTAAATTTTACGCGGTGTTGAAACAAAACAGTGTTCGAATGAATTCAAGGTGTCCATCCAAGATATCACGGACTGTCAATTGTAAAACACTGAATCAGTTTCCCAGCCTTATATCTCGCACATGGTCCATACAAGGGGCCAGGAAAGGGGGAAATGGATTGTAGTGAGAGAATAAGAGAAAGATCGGAAAGAGTCGTGCGCGTGAAAATAAGTTTATAATTTTTTTTTTATTTTCTTTCTTTCAGTTTGGCCAACACTTGTTCAATGACCAATGAACAATACCCAATGTAATGCCTCAAAAAATCCAAATTCAACGTATGATCTTATAAATACATTTGATTTTAATATATTTTTTAACAACTACAATATTATCGGACAATGAATAATTTATCTAATTTTATCTCCAGTATTTATACTAGCTTTAATTTAAAAAAATCGGAAATACAGTGATTTCCCAAAAGAAGATAGTCCAATGGATCGGGGAGCTAAACATCAGCGCTCAGGTGCTAATATTGAAGACGAAGCAGGTGTAGACACCCCAATTTGGGCTTTCAGATTAGTTTACTTACGGTTTCTGATTCCCCGATGATGAAACGGATCAAGAACACCCTGAGAATGATGAGTGTTTGAGTTTTGAGTGTTTGCAAAACCCTTAAACCTAACTTAACCCTAAGCCACTTCTAAAGGCCAGAAACCCTACTGTCGCGCGCTGCTCCCAGTCTCTCGTGTGCTAGTCAAATTGCTAGGTGGTGGTCAACAGTCAAAGCTTGAACGTTGACCATCGCGCGCCAGAGCGCACCCTAGTGCGATAGACTGACTCTGTCGCACGACAAACCAAACTGCCACCTACTTTTCTTAAGGAGTATAGTTGGCCACCAATGCAACTTCAGCCAGACTTCGTGGACTGGCTGAACTCCTCTCCTGGCGCCAAGCAGATCCACCATCCCTCCCTATAAATACCTCACTCCTTCTTTCATTGAAAGGGATCAAAAATTTGGAAGGTTAAGAAATCCACACACTTTGGGTGACACACAAGCCCTAATCTCAAGAACATAGCTTGTTCTTCCCCATTCAAACACCACTAAATCAAGCCGTTAAATCTCAAAGCTCAAACACCGTTCAAACTCAAAAGCCAAAGGTATAGCATACCTACTGTTTTCTATTCTGATCCCTGAGGGGGGCTGGCAGAGCCAAGGCTGGTAATCAATACCAGTCCTGGTCTTAAAGCTGACAAGGTTTCAAAACCCGTCATGGTACGAACCAGCACGCGACGGACCCACTCACTCGTGCGACTGTCCTAGTCTGTGCTCGCTGGTCTGCGTAAGGATTGGTTCCTACTGTTTTGTGCTTTATTATGTTATAGATCACTGTTAAGCGTGATAAAAATCAGTTTACTGCTTTCCTTTATATAAACTGCTAGTTTGTAGTTCAATATGAGTTTCTGTTGTTATGGAGTACCCTTGGGATCATTCTGGACCTGTCCCAGAACCCAGAAATGTGCAAACCAAACACTGGTCCGCGCCGAGGCGCAACCATCGCATGCAGACTGACTCCATCGCGCGCTAGGGCGCATCCTAGAGCGACAGAGTGACTCCATCGCGCGATAGACTGCTTATGACCAGTGAGGGGCCTTGCACGGGTAGGTTGGCCTTAGGCCATTATTTTGTCCCCACACTGTTTATGGGGTGTATTATTAATTTATAGGGCTTTTCAGCCTTTAAACTGTATATTATGCTGCCTATAAACTACGTGATTTGTCCTGGGTGTGCACTGGTCCTTCTAGAGCCCAGAATGTTTGAGAATAAGAGTTGTGGGTTTGAGCTCACCGGCACGCGCGTGTCTTGGAGTTGTGCGCGCAGGAGTGAATAACATGCAGTGACTTATTCAGTGCATGTTGGTTTCTTCCTGCGCACGTCACTCCAAAACAGGGGCCTCCCAGTTTGTTTAAACTCCCACAGCAGTCTGTTCTCATCCTATACTAACTGTTCATCCATGCTATCATTCATATCTTGCAAACAAGTTACAGTTTTAAATCCCTATAAACTGTTCCCCCGCCCTAAATGGCAAAAAATTGATTAATCAAATAGAATCGCAAACAAATGTTTTCGCAAATGCCTAAGTAGAGACCGATCTCTGGATTGGGCGAGAGGGGTGCCATAAAACCCTTCCCCTCTCATAACCTGGCTTCCGAAGCCAGATATGGTTATGATAGACTGGTTCCGTCACTTTTTTAAATCAAATAGCGCGGCAGGTGCTTCGAAATACGGTTCCTTGGGTGTCGGACATTGAAACCCGAGTGGTGACTCTATATTTTGCGAGCGCTCGTCGTCCAGCTTAGCACTCCCTCGAACCGGCATTTTCTCTTTAGGAAGGGAACGGAATCCTTTCCTAAGAAAAGGGCACGCTGCCCACGGTGGCGACTCTACTGGGGATATAATCAATATTGGTCTACACTTAGATTTTAATACGCTAAAGAACAATCCCACAAAAGCCTGTCAAAATAGTGAGCTTCGCGCTACTAAAGAAAGGATTGGTGATTTAACAGGACCTCGTGTCCGGCCATCCCAACTGGGGTTTTTCAATTGTTCTCTCGTGTAGTTTCTTCTAAGTATTGATCAATAAAGAGAGCCAAATTTGAAAAGGCATTTGCGAATTTGCGATTCTATTTCATTAATCAATTCTTAGCATTCTCATTTGCATCGATGTGGGATAGCTCCGTTGGATCGTTTTGGCAATCCGGCACGGTTTATCGGAGCCCAGGGACCTCAAATGATCGACAACCTTCGACAATGATGAGTCATTCTACCGTTTGACTGTTGCTCTGCGATTACGCGGGCTACGGGAGGTGTATCTTGGCTCTTATCCGAGGAACCTGTTACAAGCCAAAACCAGCCTTTGCATATACAATGCATTAGAACTCTCCAAACTAAGACAGGTACCCACAGGGTAAGATCTATTTGCATCTAACCCCTATATACTGCCTATGTGTTACTACTTTCCCTATCGCATGCACTGTACATACATACCGTTTTGCGTAGGAGCATGTTTAGGGCGGTTTCTAGGTTGCCTCTCTTTCGAGTCTGTCTTATGCTTATTAGGACGCTGCCATGACCCGATGAAGAGTCGTGCATCTCGTTGGTGCATGTTATCAATTTTCAAAGTCCTTAGATCAATAAGACTTTGGGAAATCAAGACTTTTTAAGTCCTTGTCTAATGCCTGATCGAAGTTTCAAACAGAAAATGAGGAACAACGTAGAGAATGCCGAGATGCTTATACCACCTTGGTTATCGTGCGCAGCACGTACACCGTTTAGGCTATGGCGCTATGTCACCTACGCCGCCCCAGTTTTGGTATCACGTCATCTACACCGAGTTGTTCTGACTCCAAAGTTGAAACTTCGAGAACGGAATAGTCAAAGACTTAGACTATTTTGACATCTCTTAGTGTTAGTCGATTTTATTCAAAGGATACACCCTCGAAAAGAAATCCGAGGATTTTGGGCAGCGTCCAAACATCATAAGACAGACTCGTCTTTAGTTAGAGTCTAGGAGGACACCGACGACAACGTGTACATTGCTTTATTCTTGTACGTAGCATGCTACAGGAACGTCACTGAGCTTTCAATTACTTTACTGTCTAGTTTGGAACCATTGCACCGAACAAGAGAGTACCGAAAGGAAGAGCCAAACCTGCTTGGGAACGTCTACACCAGAATCAGGTTCAAAGGCTTGTCAGGTTAGATTCCCAATCAGTCACAATGGAGGCTTCTCCAGATTCACTATTGGCCACCCTACAGTCGGGTTCGCCATCGATATTGCAAAAAGCCACGCCGTCGGCTTCCCCATCTTCAGCTTCGTCATCAAGCTCCGTTGAAAAACCTATCATGGCAGATCAACTGCAACTGCTCACTCTGGAAACCATGCTCATGAACCTTCAGAACAGTATCACTGCTATGCAACAAAGGGCCACTCAGACTGATGCTTCCATCACCCGTCTAAATGACCTTATCAACACTCATCTTCCTCTAGTGCTGGAAGAGGAAGGCGAGGACGATGAGGATGTTCATGCAGAACCAGTCTTTGTCAAGGATCCAAACCATGCAGGGCGTCTCATTGTTCAGCCCAACCCTAGAGAGGCTCGTGTGCTTGCTCCAAATCCAAACCCCGCTGTTGTTAGGCCTATTCAAAACCCTAATATAACTGCTCTCATGGTCAAGATGGCTAAGCTAGAAGAAGCTGTTTCAAAATTTGAGAAGATCAGTGCAGGGGGAATTGACATGGATCGTCTCTGTTTGTACCCTAATGTTAGGCTTCCTGACAAATTCAAGATGCCTGACTTGGTTAAGTTCGATGGGAGCGGTGATCCCAAGACTCATCTCTTTAGCTACCATGCTGCAATGAAGTTGCTTGGTGTGGAAAGTGAGGCCATGTCTCAGCTTTTCCCTCAAACTCTCTCTGGGCCTGCTTTCCATTGGTTTATGTCGCTCGACATCTCCAAAAGAAGAACTTGGGAGGATATTGGGGCTGCCTTTGTTGCACAGTACAACAACAACTCTCAGCTCAAGATAACTACTCGGGAGTTGGGGTCCACCAGAATGGAAGCAAAGGAGTCCTTTACGGATTTTGTTAAGAGGTGAAGAGCCAAAGCTGCATTGATGACTGATCGCCCGAGCGAGAGGGATCAACTCCGCATCATTTCCCGAAATCTTCAACTTGACTTCGCCAAGCACCTTGTGCTGGTTCAGGCATCTGCAAACTTTGTGACTTTCTTTAACTCTAGCATGGCCGTTGAGGATGCACTGCAGAGTGGAATTCTGCCTAGGGGAGAGTCTTCCTCACAGAAAGCGAAGCCACGACCCTAGTAGCGCGCTGTTTGGTAACAGCAACTACTCCAATACAGCTACAAGTGGGAGCGATGCTCCGGCTTTCGATTCCAATCACGCTACCGATGTCAATCAGGTTCAAAATGCCCAAAGCTACCGGGCCCGAACCCAACCTCAAAGTTTCTCTGTCTTCGAGGCACCTCTGTCCGCAGTGATGGAAAAACTTGTCAAGTCTGGGCATCTCAAACCCTTGACCCCCACTTCCCTGCCTGGTGTTGGTCAGCATGGATCAATTCAAAAGCCTCTGCCTTGAGAGAAGCTCGATGGGCTGAAAACCCCAAGGGTGGGCAGCTCCAAGCAAAAGTTAGAGCAGCCTACTAGATCGAGAACCTATGAAGGAGGTCTAGGCAAAAGTAAAGGCAATATTTGAAAGCTCGCTAGACCAAAAACCCAAATGGGCAGTTCTAGGCAAAAGTTAGAGCGTAAAAGGAGAGGTAAATACTCGAGTGAACCTTGGCCTGAACTACGTTTTGACCTGATTCCCTAAATTGGGATACGTAGGAAGTTTCTCATTGAGACTCGGTCACAATCTATCAATTTGATCCAAGGCTTTGGTACATCGACATGGTCGAGAAGAATACAAGCTTCATCTGTGCGGAAGGGGAAAACCTTTGTCTTTCAATTTTATTTTCAACTACTATTTCAATTTCAAAGCTAAGCAAAAGCCTTAAAAAATTTTAAGCATAAAAAACAGAACGAAATGCTGGCGAGGCCTAACGGCTCACAGGTTATTCAAGTTCAGCGAAGTCTGGTGTAAGCAATCGCAGCGAACTTGCATTCACGCCTGTTTGTTCAAAGTAATGCGCGTTGGTCTCAAACCTGCGCTCGCTGCTTCAATTTCGACAGCAATCAATAGCAGTCAGCTACTGCCTTCGAGTCCTGTTCAAGGGGCTTTTGCCGAGTTTTTTCATACCATGCAGACCCAATGTGACAGCAGGGGGTGTCGGTTTCAGTTTGGACCTATATGTGTCATCGTTTGCGTCTTATGTTCGTTTTTGTGGCATTTTTCTAGATTTCAATCCTTTGTCATGTCGAGATGCTTTTCTCGGTTCTGTTTGTACATGCAGGTCTTTGTACCTTTTGCATTTTTCGCAAGTGTCAGTTTCACCTGTTAAGGACTATTGTGAGTTTTGGCACTCTAATGTCCAAAATTTCATTATTTTCCATGTGTCTAAGAGCCCGCGTCGTATCCTGGGGCTTTTTTCTCTCTTTCGTTCGAGCTAGGCGAGTCTCTATACATCTTTGTGTCTGTGTGTCGACTTAGTTCACTTGTCAATGCAAATTAGATGTTAGCGGTCAGTTTTTGTCCATAAACTGAAAAAATGCAATTTTTACATTGCTACCCTAGCTTCTGTAATCCACAGGCTATGGAAACTCATGAAGCGGCAAGGGCACATCAGCCCGAGACCAAGCAAAGCATATCCATGGGGCATGTCTGCGTAAGTATGGAAGAAAATGGCGCACAGGCCCAATGCCACTAAATGTCAACTGGGGCACGCCAGCCCGTTCACCGTCCTTTTATCTGGATGCGCATCTTAGAGACAAAAGACAGTAAAGTAATAAGGCTCAATGGTACTCCTTAAGCATCGTTGTCCTCCTAGGAGCCACCCATAGCTTGCATCTACATTTTTAATTTGTGCATTTTGTTTGTATACATCATTGTATATTGTGTCTATCAACTGTTGAAAATAGGAAGGTGGAAAATAGGAAGGTGGCCTGAATGGTTACCATTAATTCTTTATTTGCCGAAGGATGCAATGCAATCTCCTGCGATTTTGGTTATCATTGGTTAGCGGAGGCAATGGAAATCTCCCTAACTCTCGACTTGTTTCCCAAAGGATGAGATGCAATCTCTTGCGTTGTTGTTCTATTTGTTTAGCGGAGGCAATGGAAATCTCCCTAAACTCTCGATTTGTTTGCTGAAGGATGCGATGCAATCTCCTGCGGTGTTGTTCTGTTGATCAGCGGATGCGAAGAAATCTCCCTAAATCCACGTTGTGTTTGCTGACGGATGCGATTGAAAATCTCTTGCGGCATTGTTCTTATAACAGGATGCGATGAAATCTCTTACGAAACCATTTCAATGACAGCCAGTCCTGTCCAATCTTAACGGCTCGATCATTTTGCACAATGATCTTCCTGTCCCATTTCAATGACAGCCAGTCCTGTCCAATCTCAACGGCTCGATCATTTTGCACGATCTTCCTGTCTCAAATCAACGACAGCTAGTCCTGTCCAATCTTCGATGGCTCGATCACTTTGTATAGTGATCTGCCTGTTCAAAATCAACGACAGCTGGTCCTATCCGATTTTCAACGGCTCGATCATTTTGTATAATGATCCGCCCGTCCAATTCAACGACGGTCAGCCATGTCATCGACGACAATCAGCCATATAGTCTGTGTTCACCTCGATCAACAACGATCAGAATATCGTATGATGGTCCGCCCATTCGTAACTAGTTGTTCCCCAGGAGAGTACGCCTCGGCCTGCCCCAAACGACTACCTCTACTTCAGTTTAGCTTCACGCGCATCTTCCAACAGCCTTATTGCTCTGTCTCGGATGGTCTTTGATAAGGAGATTGGCTCTGATTCCCAACAGATGGAATTCAATTTGCCTGACACGACCTACCCATGTTTGTTGGAATGCTTCGTGCCGAGGATAGCTTGATCCCCAGCAACGACGGCCTGTCCCGTCCAAATCTATAACGATAGCCAGTCCTGTCCAAATTTGATCAACAAGCGGCGATTCACTCGTCCACTTCTACTTCCATCCCCGACAATGGATAGCCAGTCCAATCCACCGATCAGGTTCCTAAAGTTTACTTGTCTACTTTGCTAGTATGATTTGCTCTGGATTGCCTTGGGGGGTGTCTAGCATTCTTTGACGTTACTTGTACTAGGTCGATGGTGCTTCAAGTGCCGACAAAGAGGGGCTACTGTAGACACCCAAATTTGGGCTTCCAGATTAGTTTACTTACAGTTTCTGATTCTCCGATGATGAAACGGATCAAGAACACCCAGAGAATGATGAGTGTTTGAGTTTTGAGTGTTTGCAAAACCCTTGAACCTAACTTAACCCTAAGCCACTTCTAAAGGACAAAAACCCTACTGTCACGCACTACCCCCAGTCTCTCGTGCGCTAGTCAAATTGCCAGGTGGTGGTCAATAGTCAAAGCTTGAACGTTGACCATCGCGCGCCAGGGTGCACCCTCAAGGGACAGACTGACTCTGTTGCGCGACGAACCAAACTGCCACCTACTTTTCTTAAGGAGTACAGTTGGCCACCAATGCAACTTCAGCCAAACCTTGTGGACTGGCTAAACTCCTCTCCTGACACCAACTAGATCCACCATCGCTCCCTATAAATACCCCACTCCTTTTTTCACTAAAAGAGTTCAAAAATTTGGAAGGTTAAGAAATCCACGCACTTTGGGTGACACACAAGCCCTAATCTCAAGAACATAGCTTGTTCTTCCCCATTCAAACACCACTAAATCAATCCATCAAATCTCAAAGCTCAAACACCTTTCAAACTCAAAAGCCAAAGGTATAGCATACCTACTATTTTCTATTCTAATCCCTGAGGGGGGCTGGCAGGGCCAAGGCTGGTAATCAATACCAGTCCTGGTCCTAAAGCTGGCAAAGTTTCAAAAACTGTCATGGTACGAACCAGCCCGCGACGGAACCATTCACTCACGCGATTGTCCTAGTCTGTGCTCGCTGGTTCGCGTGGGGATTGGTTCCTACTATTTTGTGCTTTATTAGGTTATAGATCACTGTTAAGCGTGATAAAAATCATTTTACTGCTTTCCTTAGTATAAACTGCTAGTTTGTAGTTCAATATAAGTTTCTGCTGTTATGGAGTACCCCTGGGATCATTCTGGACATGTCCCAGAACCCAGAAATATGTAAACCAAACACTGGTTCGCGCCAAGGCGCAACCATTGCATGCAGACTGACTCCATTGCGCGCCAGGGCGCACCCTCGCGCGACAGAGTGACTCCATCGCGCGATAGACTGCCTATTAGCAGTGAGTGGCCTTGCATGGGTAGCTTGGCCATAGGCCATTATTTTGTCCCCACACTTTTTATGGGTGTATTATAAATTTATAGGGCGGCTTTTCAGCCTTTAAACTGTATATTATGCAGCCTATAAACTGCGTGGTTTGTCCTGGGTGTGAATTGGTTCTTCCAGAGCCCAGACGTTTGAGAATAAGAGTTGTGGGTTTGAGCTCACCGGCGCGCACGTGTTTTGGAGTTGTGTGCGCAGGAGTAAACAGCATGCAGTGACTTATTCAGTGCATGCTGGTTTCTTCCTGCACACGTCACTCCAAAACGGGGGCCTCCCAGTTTGTTTAAACTCTCACAGCAGTCTGTTCTCATCCTATACTAACTGTTCATCCATGCTATCATTCACATCTTGCAAACATGTTACAGTTTTAAATCCCTATAAACTGTTCCCCCGCCCTAAATGGCTAAACATTGATTCATCAAATAGAATCGCAAACAAATGTTTTCGCAAATGCCTAGGAAGAGACCGATCTCCGGATTGGGCGAGAGGGGTGCCATAAAACCCTTCCCCTCTCGTAACCTGGCTCCCGAAGCCAGATATGGTTATGATGGACTGGTTCCTTCACTTTTTCAAATCAAATAGTGCGGCAGGTGCTTCGAAATACGGTTCCTTGGGTGTTGGACCTTTAAACCCGAGTGGCAACTCTGCATTTTGCGAGCGCTCGTCGTCCAGCTTAACGCTCCCTCGAACCGGCATTTTCTCTTTAGAAAGGGAACGAAATCCTTTCCTAAGAAAAGGGCACGCTGCCTACAGTGGCGACTCTGCTGGGGATAGAATCAGTATTGGTCTATACTTAGATTTTAATACGCTAAAGAATAATCCCACAAAAGCCTGTCAAAATAGTGAGCTTCGCGCTGCTAAAGAAAGGATTGGTGATTTAACAAGACCTCGTGTCCGGCCATCCCGACTGAGGTTTTTCAATTGTTCTCTCATGTAATTTCTTCTAAGTATTGATCAATAAAGAGAGCCAAATTTGAAAAGGCATTTGCGAATGTGCGATTCTATTTCATTAATCAATTCTTAGCATTCTCATTTGCATCGATGTGGGATAGCTCCGTTGGATCGTTTTGGCAATCCGGCACGGTTTATCGGAGCCCAGGGACCATGAATGACCGACAACCTTCGACGATGATGAGTCATTCTTCCGTTTGACTGTTGCTCTGCGATTACGCGGGCTGCGGGAGGTGTATTTTGGCTCTTATCCAAGGAACCTGTTACAAGCCAAAACCAGCCTTTACATATACAAAGCATTAGAACTCTCCAAACTAAGACAGGTACCCACAGGGTAAGATCTATTTGCATCTAACCCCCATATACTATCTATGTGTTACTGCTTTTCCTATCGCATGCACTGTACATCCATACCGTTTTGCGTAGGAGCATGTTCAGGGCAGTTTTTAGGTTGTCTCTCTTTCGAGTCTGTCTTATGCTTATTAGGACGCTGCCATGACCCGATGAAGAGTCGTGCATCTCTATGGTGCACGTTGTCAATTTTCAAAGTCCTTAGATCAATAGGACTTTGGGAAATCAAGACTTTTTAAGTCCTTGTCTAATGCCCGATCGAAGTTTCAAACAGAAAACGAGGAACAACGTAGAGAATGCCGTGATGCTTATACCACCTTGGTTATCGTGCGCAGCACGTACACCATTTAGGCTATGGCGCTGTGCCGCCTACGCCGCCGCGGTTTTGGTATCACGTCATCTACGCCGAGTTGTATAGACTCCAAAGTTGAAACTTCGAGAACGGAAGTGTCAAAGACTTAGACTGTTTTGACATCTCTTAGTGTTAGTCGATTTTATTCAAAGGATACACCCTCGAAAAGAAATCCGAGGATTTTGGGCAGCGTCCGAACATCATAAGATAGACTCGTCTTTAGTTAGAGTCTAGGAGGACACCGACGACGACGTGTACATTGCTTTATTCTTGTACATAGCATGCTGCTAGAACGTCACTAAGCTTTCAATTACTTTACTGTCTAGTTTGGAACCATTGCACCAAACAAGAGAGTACCGAAAGGAAGAGCCAAACCTACTTGGGAACGTCTGCACCGGAATCCGGTTCAAAGGCTTGTCAGGTTAGATTCCCAATCAGTCACGACGGAGGCTTCTCCAGATTCATTGTTGGCCACCCTACAGTCGGGTTCGCCATCGATATTGCAAAAAGCCACGCCGCCGGCTTCCCCATCTTCAGCTTCTTCATCAAGCTCCAATGAAAAACCTGTCATGGTAGATCAACCGCAACTGCTCACTCTGGAAACCATGCTCATGAACCTTCAGAACAGTATCACTGCTATGCAACAAAGGGCCACTCAGACTGATGCTTCCATCACCCGTCTAAATGACCTTATCAACACTCGTCTTCCTCCATTGCTAGAAGAGGAAGGCGAGGATGATGAGGATGTTCATGCAGAACCTGTCTTTGTCTAGGATCCAAACCATGTAGGGCGTCTCATTGTTCAGCCCAATCCTAGAGAGGCTCGTCTGCCTGCTCTAAATCCAAACCCCGCTGTTGTTAGGCCTGTTCAAACCCTAATATAACTGCTCTCATGGTCAAGATGGCTAAGCTGGAAGAAGCTGTTTCAAAATTTGAGAAGATCAGTGCAGGGGGAATTGACCTGGATCGTCTCTGTTTGTACCCTAATGTTAGGCTTCCTGACAAATTCAAGTTGCCTGACTTGGTTAAGTTCGATGGGAGCGGTGATCCCAAGACTCATCTCTTTGGCTACCATGCTGCAATGAAGTTGCTTGGTGTGAAAAGTGAGGCCATGTCTCAGCTTTTCCCCCTTAAACTTTCTCTGGGCCTGCTTTCCATTGGTTTCTGTCGCTCGACATCTCCAAAAGAACTTGGGAGGATATTGGGGCTGCCTTTGTTGCACAGTACAACTACAACTCTCAGCTCAAGATGACTACTCGGGAGTTGGAGTCTACCAGAATGGAAGCAAAGGAGTCCTTTGCAGATTTTGTTAAGAGGTGGAGAGCCAAAGCTGCATTGATGACTGATCGCCTGAGCGAGAGGGATCAACTCCGCATCATTTCTCGAAATCTTCAGCCTGACTTCGCCAAGCACCTCGTGCTGGTTTAGGCATCTGTAAACTTTGAGACTTTCTTTGAGTCTGGCTTGGCCATTAAGGATGCACTGCAGAGTGGAATTCTGCCTAGGGGAGAGTCTTCCTCACAGAAAGCGAAGCCAAGACCCTATACTGGAAATAGTAGCGTTGTTTGGTAACAGCAACTACTCCAATACAGCTACAAGTGGGAGCGATGCTTCGGCTTTCGATTCCAATCACGTTACTGATGTCAATCAGGTTCAAAATGCCCAAAGCTACTGGGCCCGAACCCAACCTCGGAGTTTCTCTGTCTTCGAGGCACCTCTGTTCGTAGTGATGGAAAAATATGTCAAGTTTGGGCATCTCAAACCCTTGACCCTCACTTCCCCGCCAAAAGTCCTACCTTCTGGTTACAAGCCTCACCTCTTCTGTGCCTTCCACCAAATGCTTGGCCATCCCACTGATGCATGCTATCATCTTCGATATGAGATTCAAGATCTCATTGACAATGGCACGGTTCAAGTTCCACCAAAGCCCAACGTCATTTCCAACTCCTTGCCTCAACACAACTCTGACCCTCTGGTTGGTCAGATATCTATCCCCTCCACTCAAATCAACCCAAGCTCCACCATATTCAACCCTAGCCACTATATCGTCCCAAAAAACCAACCCAAACCAGTCGTATCCATCCCGTTTGAACCGGAGATTAACATGATGGCTGTAGGTTGGGCAATTGAGGTCTTCACTGCTGACACCTGGATTGACAGTGATGAGGGGCTTGCAAAGGGGAAGACTAACCCGCTAAGGTCCATTGTTCATGGGAGCATCGAGTAGGTTTGGTCGAACAAGCAGAGGAAGCCGAAGTGCTGTTGCTTAGGCCTGACATTCGCTGGATCTTACTGCGTTTTGTAGAAGCTAAGGGTAGCTATAAAAGTTGCATTTTCAAACCGCGTCTAGTTTGCATTGTCGTTTTGTCTGAGTCTGACACAGAGTCTTTTGCATTTGTCTAAGTCTAGCTCTGAGTTGGAGTTTGTGCCTCTTGGTCCTCCATGTTGTAGCTTCTATTTTCAATTCGAGTCTTTTGCTGTACTTGGCAACCCCGAGGGTTCTTTCATGATATGCACTATCTTGCTTCTATGTACTTTACTAGCTTTTGAATAAACTGTGTCTACCTCGACGACAAAGGGATAGATTTTGATGGGATTATCTCCAAGGAAATGTGTTCCCTCGCCGAAACGAAAAACAAAAGGCATGCTTAGCCTATTAATTGAAATAATAGTTTTCAAATAAACTTGAAAGATGAGGTAGACCCCCGAATGGTTCAAAGCTGGTTCAACGCAGTCCCCAGAGGAGCATTGCGCCCGGTCAGATAGGCTCGAAGAGTTCATCGACATCTCTCAAAAGACACGCCTGGTGTTGGTCCTCAGATAAAGAAGTGTCAAATCCTTTGCTACCGAATGACAAGCCAGAAAGCAAAGCTCAGAAGGTCCAGCACCTCTACCATGTTCAAGTTTGCAGGAACAGCGTTCTGCCAAGCACAAGTTAGAAAGTTCAAAATCTGGAGCAAGCAGTTTCAACCAAAGCGCTTTGGACCCTGTGCTATCAAAGCCATTTTATCTGGGGCTGCGGCCAAACATCATCGAGCTCGATGGCAACAAATTCAAATACCTTGGTCAGCATGGATCAATTCAAAAGCCTTTGCCTTGAGAGAAGCTCGTTGGGCTGAAAACCCCAAGGGTGGGCAGTTCCAAGCAAAAGTTAGAGCAGCCTGCTAGATCGAGAACCTATGAAGGACATTTAGGCAAAAGTAAAGGCAATATTTGAAAGCTCGCTAGATCGAAAACCCAAATGGGCAGTTCTAGGCAAAAGTTAGAGCGTAAAAGGAGAGGTAAATACTAGAGTGAACCTTGGCCTGAACTACGTTTTGACCCCTAGCTTGGGATACGTAGGCAGTTTCTCATTGAGACTCGGTCACAATCTATCAATTTGATCCAAGGCTTTGGTACATCGCCCTGGTCGAGAAGAAGACAAGCTTCATCTGTGCGGAAGGGGGAAAATCTTTGTCTTTCAATTTTATTTTCAACTACTATTTCAATTTCAAAGCTGAGCAAAAGCCTTAAAAGATTTTAAGCATAAAAAACAGAACGAAATGCAAGCGAGACCTAACGGCTCACAGTTTATTATAAGTTTAGCGAAGTCTGGTGTAAGCAGTCGCAGCGGACTTGCATTCACGTCCATTTCTTCAAAGTAATGTGCGTTGGCCTCAAACTTGCGCACGCTGCTTCAATTTCAACAGCAATCAATAGTAGTCAGCTACTCCCTTTGAGTCCTGTTCAAGGGGCTTTTGCCGAGTTTTGTCATACCATGCAGACCCAATGTGACTGCAGGGGGGTGTCGGTTTCAGTTCGGACCTATATGTGTCATCGTTTGCGTCTTATGTCCGTTTTTGTGGCATTTTTCTAGATTTCAATCCTTTGTCATGTCGAGATGCTTTTCTCGGTTCTATTTGTTCATGCAGGTCCTTGTTCCTTTTGCATTTTTCACAAGTGTCAGTTTCACCTATTAAGGACTATTGTGAGTTTTGGCACTCTAATGCCCAAAATTTCATTATTTTCCATGTGTCTAAGAGCCCGCGTTGTATCCTGGGGCTTCTTTCTCCCTTTCGTTCGAGCTAGGAGTCTTTGTACATATTTGTGTCTGTGTGTCGACTCAGTTCACTTGTCAATGCAAATTAGATATTAGCGGTCAGTTTTTGTCCATAAACTGAAAAAATGCAATTTTTACATTGCTACCCTAGCTTCTATAATCCACAGGCTGTGGAAACTCGTGAAGCGGCAAGGGCACGTCAGCCCGAGGCCAAGCAAAGCATGTCCTTCGGGTACGTCTGCCTAAGTATCGAAGAAAAGGGCGTGCAGGCCCAATGCCACTAAATGTCAACTGGGGCACGCCAGCCCGTTCACCGTCCTTTTATCTTGATGCGCATCTTAGAGACAAAAGACAATAAAGTAATAAGGCTCAGTGGTACTCCTTAAGCATCGTTGTCCTCCTAGGAGCCACCTTTAACTTGTATCTACATTTTTAATTTGTGCATTTTGTTTGTATACATCATTGTATATTGTGTATATCAACTGTTGAAAACAGGAAGGTGGCCAGAATGGTTACCATTAAGTCTTTATTTGCCGAAGGATGCGATGCAATCTCCTGCGATTTTGGTTATCATTGGTTAGCGGAGGCAATGGAAATCTCCCTAACTCTCGACTTGTTTCCCAAAGGATGCAATGCAATCTGCTGCGGTGTTGTTCTGTTGATCCAGCGGATGCGAAGAAATCTCCCTGAATCCACGATATGTTTGCTGACGGATGCGATTGAAAATCTCTTGCGGCATTGTTCTCATAGCAGGATGCGATGAAATCTCTTACGGAACCATTTCAATGACAGCCAGTCCTGTCCAATCTTAACGGCTCGATCATTCTGCACAATGATCTTCCTGTCCCATTTCAAGGACAGCCAGTCCTGTCCAATCTCAACTGCTCGATCGTTCTGCACGATCTTCCCGTCTCAAATCAATGACAGCCAGTCCTGTCCAATCTTCGATGGCTCGATCACTTTGTATAGTGATCCGCCTGTTCAAAATCAACGACAGCTGGTCCTGTCCGATTTTCAACGATTCGATCATTTTGTATAATGATCCGCCCGTCCAATTCAACGACGGTCAGCCATGTCATCGACGACAATCAGCCATATTGTCTGTGTTCACCCCGATCAACAACGATCAGAATATCGTATGATGGCCCGCCCATTCGTAACTAGTTGTTCCCTAGGAGAGTCTGCCTCGGCTTACCCCAAACGACTACCTCTACTTCAGTTTAGCTTCACACGCATCTTCCAACAGCCTTATTGATCTATCTCGGATGGTCTTTGATAAGGAGATTGGCTCTGATTCCCAATAGATGGAATTCAACCTGTCTAACACGACCTACCCGTGTTTATTGGAATGCTTCGTGCCGAGGATAGCTTGATCCCCAGCAACGACGGCCTGTCCCGTCCAAATATGTAACGACAGCCTGTCCTGTCCAAATTTGATCAACAAGCAGCGATTCACTCGTCCACTTCTACTTCCATCCCCGGCAATGGACAGCCAGTCCATTCCACCGATCAGGTTCCTGAAGTTTACTTGTCTACTTTGCTAGTATGCTTTGCTCTGGATTGCCTTGAGGGGTGTCTAAAATTCTTTGACGTTACTTGTACCAAGTCGATGGTGCTTCAAGTGCCGTCAAGAAGGGGCTACTGTAGACACCCCAATTTGGGTTTCAAGATTAGTTTACTTACAGTTTTTGATTCCCCGATGATGAAACGGATCAAGAACACCCTGAGAATGATGAGTGTTTGAGTTTTGAGTGTTTGCAAAACCCTTAAACCTAACTTAACCCTAAGCCACTTCTAAAGGCAAAAAACCCTACTGTCGCGCGTTGCTCCCAGTCTCTCGCGCGCTAGCCAAATTGCCAGGTGTGGTCAACAGTCAAAGCTTGAACGTTGACCATCGCGCGCCAGGGCGCACCCTCGCGGGACTGACTGACTCTGTCGCGCGACGAACCAAATTGCCACCTACTTTTCTAAGGAGTACAGTTGGCCACCAATGCAACTTCAGCCAGACCTCATGGACTGGCTGAACTCCTCTCCTGGCACCAACCAGATCCACCATCCCTCCCTATAAATACCCCACTCCTTCTTTCATTGAAACGGTTCAAAAATTTGGAAGGTTAAGAAATCCACACACTTTGGGTGACACACAAGCCCTAATCTCAAGAACATAGCATGTTCTTCCCCATTCAAACACCACTAAATCAAGCTGTCAAATCTCAATGCTTAAACACCGTTCAAACTCAAAAGCCAAAGGTATAGCATACTAACCGTTTTCTGTTCTAATCCCTGAGGGGGGCTGGCAGGGCCAAGGCTAGTAATCAATACCAGTCCTGGTCCTAAAGCTGGCAAGGTTTCAAAAACCGTCATGGTACGAACCAGCGCGTGACGTACCCACTCACTCGCGCGACTGTCCTACTTTGTGCTCACTGGTCCGCGTGGGGATTGGTTCCTACTGTTTTGTGCTTTATTATGTTATAGATCACTGTTAAGCGTGATAAAAATCAATTTACTGCTTTCCTCAGTATAAACTGCTAGTTTGTAGGTCAATATGAGTTTCTGCTGTTATGGAGTACCCTTGGGATCATTCTGGACCTGTCACAGAACCAGAAATGTGTTAACCAAACACTGGTCCACGCCAAGGCGCAACCATCGCGCGCCAAGGCGCACCCTCGCGCGACAGAGTGACTCCATCGCGCAATAGACTGCCTATGACCAGTGAGTGGCCTTGCATGGGTAGCTTGGCCTTAGGCCATTATTTTGTCCCCACACTGTTTATGGGGTGTATTATTAATTTATAGGGCTATTCACCCTTTAATCTGTATATTATGCTGCCTATAAACTGTGTGGTTTGTCCTGGGTGTGCATTGGTTCTTCCAGAACCCAGAGGGTTTGAGAATAAGAGTTGTGGGTTTGAGCTCACCGGCGCGCGCGTGTTTTGGAGTTGTGCGCGTAGGAGTGAACAGCATGCAATGACTTGTTCAATGCATGCTGGTTTCTTCCTGCGCACGTCACTCCAAAACAGGGGCCTCCCAGTTTGTTTAAACTCCCACAACAGTCTGTTCTCATCCTATACTAACAAGAAGAGCATGAAACAAGGCCACAAACACAATTCAAGGTTAAAATTGTAAGGTACATTTTATGTGAAGTCTAAAGCTGTCACAAGTGTGTACTTTTGCTCAGCCAAATTTTATTGAAAGCACAAAAATGATGAGGCAAAGGCGTCTATATTGTCCGTTGACAATGCATCATGATGCACTGGAAAGACCGTAATCCCAGTTATATTCTTAGGAACTTTTGAGTTATCTGTTTTCATTCTGTATTTTGTAACTGGCTGCATGCCATAGGAAATTCTCTTTCTGAGCTCGGCATAATTGTATCTAATGGAAATGAATGTGGATGCTCAGGTAGGTTCTATGAGACCTAAGAAGGCGATTCCTGATGCTATTCTACGAAAAGCAAAAGGTGTAACGGCCCTAATTTTTGGTAAATAAAAATTTTGTTAAATATTTGAATTTTATTTTAAATTATTTGGTATTACTTTTAAAATTCCTTTTTAATTTCTAATAATCCGTCATAATTAGATTTGAGTCTTACAAACATTTAATCTTTTAACCCCGGACAATATGGTCCTTTTCTAAAGACAAGTATGCTTGTAAAAGCACTTGTATTTTTTCCTAGTGAGTGAAATAAAATCTTTAAAATCATATTTCTTGGCTAGAGACCCTACTTGGCCAATATAGTTAGCTTCTAACCGACTAGTTGGAGAAACCAAACTACCAATTCACCTAGTTACAATTCCCTAACCCTAGATGGCCCTTTTTGACCATTTTTGAGCCTTGTGAACCTTTCCAACCCTGGACTAGAAAATCAATTTATATTTTCTTTTATTATTTTAGTTCTTTCTTTACCCATTGGACAATAAAAGTTAGGAAAATTTTTGTCCATTGGACAATAGGAAAACTAGATTTTTTTTCCACCTACGGTACCATTCTAGATTTTGTTAAAGGTACATATATATAGTTATATATAGTCTTATATACACATGCCTAAAAGTACATGAATATATTATTCAAGTATATATATTACTTTACTTCTTTAACCATTGGTCAATAACTACTAGGGTAAATATTACCCATTGGATAATAGAGTAGTCTTACTAGCAAGTACTAAGATGGACTAAATAAATATTTTTCTAGATCCACCATGTGATTACTTATGTACCATGGATTTACTACCTAGATTTTCCATCAAAAATATTTTGTACTAGATTTGATAAAGTAATCATATTCACATGACTAAAGGACATTTGGTTATTTAAAATATTATTCAAGTATATATTACCTTTTATCCATTGGTCAATAAAAGTTAGGGAAACTTTTATCCATTGGACAATAGAAACCCTAAATTTTCTATTTAAGATATTCATTACTAGATTTGGTTAAGTAGTATTATATAGATTTTTATACATACTTAAAAGGACATTTTGGTTATTTAATTATGAAAATTTCCTTATTACTTTTGTCCATTGGTCAATAATTACTAGGAGATTTATTATCCATTGGATAATAGGATAAATCTTTCAACAAGTACTAGGGTTCATTAAATAAATCATTTTCTTAAATTTTCCATGTGCTTATTTGCATAAAAAAAAAAAAAGGGAGTGTATCCAAATCCTAGATTGCTAAGTACTATAATAAATAAATTAGTACTAGTAAACCAAGAGTGCTTAAGTCGAGTGGCTAGCACAATTGGGAGACCCTTACATGTGGACCAGGCCACAGCTAAGACTGCCAAACAACCAGGTCTCTTACAAACTAAGTCCACAAAAGCTAGAATTTGTATAGAAATCAGTGCTGAACAAGAGCTACCTAATGAGGTCACAGTCGTTGTGGAAGGGGATATTGTGATTGTCCCTATTGAATATCAAGTCTTACCTCTAGTTTGTAAGCAATGTCAGGTGTTTGGACACTCAACGGAGCAATGTACAAGGAAAACCTTCAATCCTTCTTCTAATTCTAGTATTACTGCCCAGTTTGGCACTCAAACTGGGAAGGATAAGCTCATAGCTGAAGTTGACCAACCAAGAGATTCCATACAACACCAAACTGACTCCACTAAAGCTAAATCTCATATGCCCCAGAATCATCAGATTAGCACCTCAATAGATGTGTTGAGTGAGTCAGGATTTGAAGAGGATTTGATGGAGGTCCTAGAAGGAGTAGTCAGAGGTACGCAAGAGGGTGACTACAAAGAAGAAATCACGGGTGGAAAAGAGTCATCCTCCTCATCTAAGGATGGACTGGCTTCCAATCTGAGTCAAATCCCCTCTCCTAAGCCACCTGATCCCCAAACTTATGATAGGAGGAGGGACAAAGCCACGACAATAGATCTCAAGAGTAACTTTCAGAAAGTTCTCTCCAGATCAGCCCAGAAAAGAATGAAGAAGCAAGCAAGGGAGCAGTCACTAAGTGCCCCTTCCAGAGGAAGGACTTAACATATCCTTTTTGATATCTTTTGAGTATATGCAGTACTATATCGTATCATTTTGTCAGGGCAGTATTCTTATACTTCCATTTTCTGCCAATTAACTACCTAGTACTGCTTGAAATCTGTTTTATGTCTATGCAGCCTTTGAACATTGGTTTTTGGAATATTAGGGGTCTTAATGACCCAATCAAACAAAAGGAAGCTAAATGTTTTTTGAGTAATAATAAGTTGTCACTTTTGGGCTTGCTAGAACATAAAATAAAGGCAGCATCTGCTTCTAGAATAATAAGTCACATTTGTCCTCATTGGAATTTTGTGAACAACTACCTCCAGGCACCATTGGGCAGAATACTAGTATGTTGGGATCCTAATGTGTTACATGTTCAAGTTTTAGGTCAATCTGACCAGTTTTTGCATTGTGAGGTACACAATAAGAGTGGGGCCCCCCCTTTTTGGCAACTTTTGTGTATGGGGATAACAGTTACTTGATTAGGAAGTCACTTTGGTCTGATCTCCATCATCTTAACTCTTCAGCCCCATGGATTGTACTTGGGGATTTTAATGCCATTAGGTTCCCTAATGAAAAGGTAGGGGGCATTACTAGCTGGCCCCCTCATATGAATGAATTCAATCAGTGCCTTTATGCCTTGGAATTGGATGATCTTAGATATATAGGTTGCTTTCTCACCTGGACCAATAGGCAGGACTTTGCCCATTTTGTTAGTACTAAGCTAGATAGGGTTCTAGTCAATGAACATTGGATGAAGGCTTATAGCTGTTCTTCTGCCCATTTTTTCACTTCAGGCATATCTGATCATTCTCCAGCTATTGCCTGCTTGATTCCTAATCCTAAGAAATCTAATAAACCTTTCAAGTTTTTTGATTTCTTAGCTGATCACCCTCAGTTCTTATCTGTGGTTCAACGAGTATGGAGGAGGGTGATCATTGGGAATCCTATGTTTTGTGTTTGTGAGAAGCTCAAGTTGTTGCGAAATGAGTTTAAGCAAATTAATTCTAGAGACTTTAGTGATGTTCCAAAGAAGGTTGCTGAATCTAGGCAACTTCTTGAATCCTTGCAGTTACACTTAGTTACTTATCCGTCCAATCCATCCTTTATAAGTCAGGAAAGGATAGTTCATAAGCAATTTCTCACTTTGCTTAGGGCTGAGGAGAGTCTGGCTAAGCAGAAATCTAGAATCCAATGGCTGAAACTAGGTGATCAATGCACCTCTTATTTCTTTAAGTCTTTGAGCAATTCCAGAAATAGAAGTAAGCTTACCAGTTTAGTTTTGGATGATGGATCTCTCACCTATGACTTAAAGATTATTAAGTCCAGTTTTGTCAACTTTTACACCAATCTGTTGGGAACATCTCACCCAACTCCTTATCAAGGGCTCTCTAGGATCCAATAGCTAGTCAACAAGAGACTTTCCGATAGTCAAAGGTTGGCCATGATAAATGAAGTTACTGACCTTGAAATTAAGGACACCCTCTGGTCTCTTAATCCTACCAAAGCTCCAGGTCCTGATGGCTACAATGCTGGTTTCTTTAGGAAAGCTTAGCCTATCATTGGCCATGAAGTCACTGCAGCTGTCAAAGCCTTCTTTAGGTCTGGTCAAATGCTTAGAAGAGCAAATTCTACTATTGTAGCTCTTGTCCCTAAAGTTCCTAATCCTTCCAAGGTTGGAGACTTTAGGCCCATTTGATGCTGTAATACTGTATGCAAGTGCATCTCTAGAATTCTTGCGAGAAGATTGCAGGCTGCTCTTCCTACTCTAATTGACCCTGTTCAATCAGGTTTTGTTAAAGGTAGGAGGATTACGGATAATATTTTCCTAACCCAAGAACTTATGAGAGGGTATCATAAATCATCACCCTCTCCTAGGTGTGCTATGAAAGTGGACATCATGAAGGCTTATGACAATGTGAGATGGGATTTTCTATGGGATACTCTGACTTCCATGAATTTCCATCCTACAATGATTAAATGGCTACAAGCATGTGTTACCACTGCCAACTACTCCCTTAGCATCAATGGGGAAGTCACGAGCTACATTCATGGGAAAATAGGGCTTAGGCAAGGAGATCCCTGGTCCTCCTACTTATTTGTCATAGTTATGGAGATTCTAACTTGTCTCCTTAGGGAGAAATCCCTTCTCCCTGATTTTCGTTATCACTGGAGATGTGGAGCTACTAAGATTTTGAATTTGTGCTTTGCTGATGATCTCATGATCTTTTGCAAGTGAGACTTGACCTCAGTCAATCACATTAAGGATGCTCTCACTGAGTTTCAGGGTATGTCAGGTCTCTCTCCTAGTCCCGGGAAGAGTAGCATCTATTTCTCTAGGGTCAACTCCAGCACTAGGTTAGCTATTTTGGGTGTTTTAGGATTTAAGGAAGGCACTCTTCCTGTCTGATATCTTGGAGTGTCTCTTCTCGCCACTAAACTCAAGGCCTCTGACTGCCAGCGTCTAGTGGATAGCATTATTGCTAAAACTAAGTCATGGACAAATAGGGACCTCACTTATGCAGGTAGGATGCGGTTGATTAAGAATGTCCTCTTCTCCGTGCAAACCTATTGGTCCTCTCTTTTCATCATTCCTAAAAAGGTCATAAAGGAAGTCGAGTCGATCCTTAGGGCTTTTCTTTGGACTGGCCCTGATCTTAGGAAATCTGGTGCTAAGGTTTCTTGGGAACATCTGTGTTCCCCCAAACAAGAGGGAGGGCTTGGTTTCAAGTCCTTGCAAGTTTGGAATAAGGCTGCCATTGCCAAACACATTTGGTTCCTCATCTCAGGTGGAGAACAGTCCATGTGGTGCCAATGGGTTAAATCATATTTAATAAAGAGGAGGAATTTTTGGACTTTGAAAATTCCAGGCGATTGCTCTTGGGTATGGAGGAAACTCTTGAATATCAGACCGTTAGTGCAGCCCTTTATTCTTAGTGTTCTTGGTAGTGGTCATTCCACTTCTTTGTGGTTCGATAATTGGCATCCTTTTGGCCCCTTGATAGACAAGGTCAGCCACATATTTGCAATTGACTTTGGCATCCCTAGAGATGCTTCAGTGTCCCATATCATTCTCAATTCAAATTGGGCTTTTCCCGTTACCTGATCTGTGGAGCTCAATGAGATTAGGAGATCCTTGCCTCCTCTAAATCCATCCAGATTGAGTGAGCCTGACCGCATTAGATGGACCCTCAATCCTAATGGCCAATTTTCAATTGCCTCCCTTTGGAACAAATTGAGAACTCCGTTTCCAAAGGTTGTGTGGCATAAATTGGTGTGGTTCTCAGCCAACATCCCAAAATATAGCTTTATCGCTTGGCTAGCTATTCAGAATAGGTTATCCACTGCAGATAGGCTGGCACTTTTTGGCATTAATCACTCTCAACAGTGCAGCTTTTGCTCTATGAGTGAAAGCCATGACCACCTTTTCTTCAATTGTTCCTTCTCTCAACAGGTATGGAACACTATCCTTTCCAAGCTTCATGTTTCATGCCCTCTAGAGCTTGGGCTGATTGGGTCAGTTTTCTCTCAAACATAAAAGGCAAGTCGATTAAAGCAGTCATTACCAAATTGGTATTTATTGTCACTGTTTATCATATATGGATCGAGAGGAATATGAGAAAATTTCAAGGTCAATCTTGCTCTAGTGAGGTAGTTGTTCACAAAATTTATTCCATGGTTAGAGCAAGACTTCTATCATTATCCAATCTACAATCATTTCAAGCAGATGGGGTTGTGAATGAGTGGAACATTAATGGATAATAATTCTGTTGGTGAATGTTTTTGAAATTATTTCATGCATCTCAGTTGTTTACTTTTCTGTATTGGCATACTTGAAGGTAGCTTCACCTGGAATTGTTCGTACCAGCATAATGGAGGGTCTATACTTGTTATTACTCCTATCTAAAAGCTCTCAGATGGTTTTGAGTGTGCCAACATATGTGAGAGCCGTGAGATGTGTGCTTGAGCCCCAATCTTCTTGCGAGTGGAGGTAATAATTAGTGGGAGGCTTTTTGTGAGGGAGAGGTGAGGGAGTTGAGACCCACCCTATTGCTTCTAAATGGTTGGTGAATTAGGTTTCGAGGGAGGAGTAGAGTGAGCTGATAAAAGCAATAGGCTATGTAGCTCTCTAGTTCTTTGTTGTATTCCATTGGTGGCCCATGTGATAGTTGCTTTTCTGTTGTAGCTATTGTTGCTATTATGGCTGCTGCTGTTGTGTTGAACAGTAGTACTAACTGTTATGGTTACTGAGTATATTCTGTTGTGACTGTCAAATATGATCAATAGCATTTGAAGTTTGCTGTGCTGATTAGCTGTTGCTCCAACTGTGTTGCTACCTATTTATGTTGGTGGCCATTAGTTGTGATGAGCAACCAGATGTTTATTGTTATTCTGTCTGACTCTGTTTGATGTAATAGTTGTTCAAGTCAAGTGCAGCGGTGAGATACTTTGGTATTCTCGTAGCTCACCTCCTTTCATTGACCTATCCTTGGGGGGTTGTCCCTTGGAATGTTTAGGCCTTGCTAGGGGGCATGTCCCTAGGTACTTTAAGTAATGGTACATGTATGCTTTTGTTCAATTTCTTTTGACTTACCCTTGGGGGGTTGTCCCTTGGAATGGTTATGCTTTTCTAGGGGTTTTTTTTTTTACCTGTCATCTGTGTTGCTGCTACTTGCTGTCCTTATGGCTCTACTGTTGCTGTTGTGCTACCATACATACCATACTTATGTCAAGGTATTGCTATTTGGCTGGGCTGGTTGCATAACCATCTGCCAAAATGGGAACCGGATGGCTCGGCCTTTGTCTTTATTACAATTTGTCTGCCTCTTGCACTCATTTCCGTGTGCCCTCGGCAAAAGTCCTTGGGACAACAACAAGAGAAAGAGGACTATAGCCATTTCTTGGTTGTTCTTTGGCTCTGATATGTCGGTAGAGGGTTGGCCTGTGAGAAAACAGCATTCTGCTGTCCAGCAAGGGTGTTTTGTTGCTTTGTACTCTGCGGCTGCCCTTGTGTCCAAGCCAGCAACTGAATGGTTTAGCTGCTATTGTTATGTGCTACTCTAATATGGAAGAAGATGTGGTATCCTGCTTCTGAGTTCTGTTACAGGTGTATTTCCTTTGCTGCTGTAGTTCAATGTGCATGCTAGATGCTTGAGGCAGACTTTGACATTCTCTTTTGTAATGCTTTGGCATCCAAGCTCTGGCTTGGACTTTCATTAAGGCATTGTTTTCTTTCCCTCTTACTAGATGGATTGGAAACATCGTATATCATTTATCCCATGTAGCCGTTTGGCGTAGCCACATTTCGTTACTTTTGTTTTGTTTTTTTTTTTTGTTTTCTTTCCCTCCTGGGGTATGCCCCTTGTAGGCTATATATTCGATTATTCTCTTTTTCTATTTCAAGCTGATTTATCCAAAAAAAAAACTTGTGAATTTTATTAATAAGAGAATCCTAGCCTTATATTTTATTGGATACTTAGTACCTACCTATATATTTAACTATGTGGACATGAGTACATATATATCATATTATATAAAGCCTTAGATTTCCTAAAGTACATGATCCAATAGTTTAATAAGAACATGTGCATAATTAGATTACTTTAATGGGATATTTGATTTGAAAATCTAGTACCTTGTACCTTTTGGCCTATTATTTTTCTAGAAAAATCTTTACCCATTGGATAATAATTGCTAGGGAAAATTTTATTCATTGGGTAATAGCCAAGACTTTTGCTATAATAGCACTCCATTCTTGCCATTCAACTCACACCTTCACCTAGCAACTTCTCTCTCTAGAAAAACTTGTATTCTTCCTTTGTTCTTGCTTAGTTCTTCTTGTTCTTGAAGTTCTTCTTGTGTTCTTCAAGAAACTTATCCAAGGCCGCCACTAAACCGCCACCCGACCACCCTCTCGATCCAAAAGTTGTAGTAGTAATAGTCTAGACTTAGTTTCGAGAGAAATCTTTCTCTTTCGGAGCTACCATAAGCGTTCCGTTGGAAGTTACTCCGTCCGACCACTGACGTACTTTTCATAGCCGCCCTACCGCCAAGAAGAAAGGTAGAGTCCCTAGTCTACTAACTCTACGTATAGTATAGAACCGTATCTTGAAAAGTAGATTATTCTTGCACTCTAACTCTAAGTATATGAGGTTATCTGTCACCTATAATGTTTGAGATGCATGATAAAGCATAAGTGATTTTTCACTCCAAGGGCGTCCGTACATGTGGCGTTATGCTCTAAATTGTGATTTGAACATGCTAAATAATATAGAGTTGGATGATCTTGCTAGTTTAGTTTCAAGATTTAAAATGAATGATGAATACTTGTGTGGAAAGTCCTACCGCGGAGTCTATGCATGAAAACGAGACACGGAAATCGAGAAAGTAGAAATATGGCACCTAGGGTGTGGTTAATGAAAAAGCGTGTTTGAAATGGGTGAAATGTTTTGAAAATCTCAATGTGGCTGGACGTGGTAGCCCATTGTGTGGTGTGAGTTTTGTGTGCGTTCCCATGGGAACCCGGAGCGGCGGAACCATGGTGAGGTATGGCTTGGTTATCCGTGGAGAGGAGCCAATGCAATTGTGTGCCAATGGGAACCCGAAGCGGCGGAACCATTGTGCGGATACTCGGGAACCCGAAGCGGCGGAACCGAGGTTGGGTGTGTTAAAAACTATTTTGGAAAATGTTGATTTGGAAAAAGAAAAGTGAAAACGATGACACGGTCTACGATGAGTTGCGTAGGAGAAACAAATAGAATCATGGATACCTACGATAGTTTGAATGGCGAATGTGGATGTGTTATTGTTACTGCCTGTTGTATATGATCTATTGTTTGTAAGTTATGGGTTAGCGGGTATGGGATTGTTCTTCTGAGCTTTCGTAGCTCATGGTGTTACCTTTGGTGACCTTGACATATTATATCGGTGGTGATGCTGGTATAATGTGTCAGACTTTGTAGATGAACAGGGTAAGTTGTACACCTTGGAGGCTTTTGGAGCCGAAGAGCTAGCTAGGATGGAAGAGCAGGCGGAGCTATAGTGAGGAACCTTAGTTGCCCTCCCTTGTGTAATTATAGGAATTATGATGTAATAATGAGCCAGACTCTCTTTAAATATTCAATAAAATAGTCTATTTAACGTTCCCAAAATTCGGGGCGTTATAAAAGGCCTTGCAATACTAACTGTTGTGAAAGTTGGCATGATGGTAACCTACAACATTGGAACAGGACTAGTAATTGCTCGTAGGGAAGATGGCTCATGGTCTCCGCCCTCTGCCATATCATCTTTTGGTGTAGGCTGGGGAGCTCAGGTAAGGCAGTTCACTTTTAAGATGTCTTAAGTTTCACTTCAAGTTTAGTTGCCCTACTTTATTTCTTGGTCTTGGACAGTTAAAAAGGGGGAGCACAAGTAGAAATTGTAGTAGATCTAAATCATCTGACTGCTTTTCAACTAAATAGGCTACCACAACCCTTTCTTGTGGGCCTTTTTTAGTTGTTTGTCGACTTTTGAGGGAATTTGAAGCTATCTAATTTTGTTGGTAAGGGTGGTGGGAGTGATTTTGTTGGTTCTTAAGATACAAGACCTAAGTTGGAATGCCCAATGGGTATGATTTCATTTATCATTTCACAGCATGGTAGGTGTAGCTCCAATGGAAGATAAGATGAGAAAATATATTAAGGTGGTTTGGACATGTTTATTAATTATTATGGATCGGCCGATGCGGTACTTAGGAAGTGTGATATGGTTACAGTACAGGGAAAAATAAGGGAATGGGTAGACCAAAATTGGCTTTAGAGGTGATAGATTGAAAGAATAATCCATGTTATTTTAATGTCACGGAACACGATGCTCTTGACAAAGCTCAATGGAGAAAATGAAGCCATGTAGCCGACCGAATTGATTGGGACTTAATGCGTTTGGTTGAGAATTGTTTTTAATCTTTTCATCTTCTCACCAGGTTCTGTTTCTTTGTAGGTTGGTGGAGAATTAATGGACTTAAAAATTGTACTCAGAACACTTGATGCAATCAAGACATTTAGCGGTGATGCGGATCTTTCAGTAGGAGCTGGTTTGAGTGCAGCTGTTGGCACTGTTGGACGGGTGGTTGAAGCTGATGTGCGAGCTGGTGGTGGTGGCTATGTTGCTTGTCATACATATAGCTGCAGCAAAGGAACTTGTCTCTTTGAGTTGTGCTAATATGCCTTTTAATATATTGGGGTGTGTTAGAATATTGTTAGGCATATGTTAGTCCCACATTGGCTAATTGAGTCATTGTAATGAGTATCTCATAATATAAATAAAGTCTGTGTGTGTTAGGGTTAATTAACACCTTATACACTCTTCCTTTTTACCCTAACTACATGGTATCAGAGCTTGATCCTAACCTTAGCCTGCCACCGTAATAATTGTCCGCCATCCATCCAACATCTTCACAGCCGAACCCCTAACTAGATCATCCATCATCCAAACCCTAACCAGATCCCCCAAAATCGACTACTGTAGCAGACGTGAACAGTGTCACGACCTGTGAGCAGTGATCCGAAAACTCTAGCCACCAAAGCCCAGCCATAAACCTCACCTTTATGCCTGATCCAGCCATAACCAAGCGACAGGCAACACTCGCCTGACTCCGGCGACCCTTCTTTCGGCCATATCAACCTCCGGCGACCTCTATTTGCCTCCGAAATTCACTGGGTTACCTTCGAAACTTTCGGATCTTCTCCTGGAGATCTTGAAATTTACTGGGTCTTGTCCTGATGTAGTCAAAACCCACTAGTGTACTATTTGCAGTCGATATCTACTGGTCTCGCGGCTTCTCCGTGATTTTCCAGTTGCTATCTACTAATTTCTAGGTCTCCTCGTGGTTTTCCAGTCCGTAATGCTTCTTATTTACTCATGTTATTATATTGCAAGGCCTATGATTCTTTCTGTTGATGTTTGTTTATCGATCATGCCTATGATTCTCCTGTTGGGTCTCCGTCGATAATGTTGGTGGTTGGTAATTGGTCGTTATTAATTGCTTTAATTGGTGGTCGTTACTGTTTGCTCATCGTTGGTTGTTGTCAATTAGTTGGTGATTATTGTGTTTCTGCCTCTTCCGTGTTTGAGGGAAAAAAAATGTCTGATGAGAAAACCGGTTCTGGTACTCAATCGGGCCCCCTTTCTACAGTTGTTGGTACTACTTCTAGTTTTGTTTCTACTGGTATTGGTAGTCTTTTTAGTGGCTCTCGGTCTCATAAGCGGCACTCTATTACCTCCACACCATTAAATGGGGGCAATTATGTTATTTGGGCTAAAGCTGTTGAGGTGTATTATATGGGTTAGTTGGAGGACTCTTATTTGACAGGTGAGCCCCCTGCTGCAGATGCACCCACATATGGGGTCTCAAAACCTATTGATGCCCGTATTCGTTCAGAGTTTTGGAATAGTATGATGGAACAGGTTGCTAGTATGCTAATGTTTTGTGATACAGCTAGAAAGGTGTGGACACAGGCAAAAGAGTTGTATTCAAGTGTCAACAATCTCCGTCGTACGTATGATCTTCATCAGTCTTTCTTTAATATATCTCAGGGTGATGATTCTTTTGAAGATTATTATGCTAAGTTCCGGCGTATTTGTAATGAGTTGGATATCTGTGAGCCACTTCTTGCTAATATTCAGGTGATACGGCGCCAGCGTGAGCGCATGAGGGTTACTCGTTTCTTATCTGGTGCATCATCCACTTTCTAACCTGTGGGTAATCAGATTTTGGGGGACTGTGACTTACCTCCTCTCAGCGAAGTATTCAGTCGTCTCCGGCAGTCATCGTCTATTTTTGGTACACCGGCTCCAGATTGTTCTGCTTTGACTTCTGCTTTTTCTGATAGCTCTGTGTTCTCAATCAGCCGTGGCCATGGTCGCGGCCATGATTCTGGGTTTCAAGGTCGTGGTCGCGATTTTGGGATGAATGGTCGTGGTTCTGGTGGCCGTACAGACACTATTATTGGTGGTCGAGGTGATCGTACATTTAGTCGTGGTGTCCGCATGACAGGGGGAGGCCGAGGTCGTGGCTATGGTGCTCGGTTGTGTACTTACTGTGGGGGGACCAATCATTGGGTGGACATACGTTATGAGTTGTATGGCTTCCCACAGGCTCATCAGGCCACTATCTTTAAGGATACTGGACCGTTTGCCCAATCTTCTGCTGATAGTGTGGTTGTTTCAACTGATGAGTACCAGCGCTTATTATCATTTCAAACTGCAATAGGATCTTCCACTGCTACGCTTGCTTAGACCGGTCCATCTATTGCTTGTGTTGCCTCCTCTTTTTCCTCTCCTTGGGTTATTGACTTGGGAGCTACAGATCATATGACTGGTACACCTGCTTTCCTTTGTGATTGACAGCCAGTTGGTAGATCATCTCATGTTACCTTAGCTGATGGATCTACGACTACTGTTACTGGTTTGGGTTCAGTTCCTGTCTCCTCCTCTCTTACTTTGACATCTGTCTTACGTGTTCCTCGTTTCCCATTTCTTATGTCTGTGAGCTGTCTTATAAAATCTTTAAATTGTTCCATTACATTTCTTCCTCATGGCTGTGTTTTTCATGATCTCACAACGGGGGAGGAAGATTGGTGGGGGCAATGAGCAAGGTGGCCTATATTACTTGACAGTGTCTCAACCCGTTGCCCTTCAAACATCAGAGTCTCCATATCAATAGCACTGTCGTCTTGGTCATCCATCTCTTCAGAGTTTGAAGCGCCTTGTGCCCTTGTGTCGTTCCATTAATAAGTTGGTTTGTAAAGTCTGTGAGTTTAGTAAACACCGTCGAGTCAGTTTTTATCCTAGGGTTGAGCGTCGTGCGTCGTGGTTCACGTCCTTTTCAGTTAGTTCATTCCGACATTTGGGGGCCTATTCATGTGCCCAATATTTCTGGTTTTCAGTATTATGTTATCTTTGTGGATGATTTTTCTCCTATCATATATCTTTATCTAATGAAAGAGCGATTTGAATTGAAATCTGTTTTTAAATCCTTTTACATGGAGATTAAGAATCAGTTTGATACCTGCATTAAGATATTTCGTTCAGATAATGCCCTTGAATATTTCATAGTACACTGTCTCAATTTTTTGCTGATCATGGCATTATTCACCAATCATCATGTTCTCGGACTCCACAACAAAATGGAGTTGCAAAGCGCAAGATTCGGTACTTGTCCGAGGTTATGCGTGCCTTATTATTTCAAATGCAGGTTCCTAAGTCATATTGGAGTGATGCTGTCCTCACTGCCTATTACTTAGTCAACCGCATGCCCTCTACGGTCTTAGGTGGTCAGGTTCCTCATACGGTCTTATTTCCTGATCGCAATCTCCATTCATTACCCCTTCGCGTTTTTGGTTGTACCTGTTATGTCCATGCTCTTGACCCTGATAGGAGTAAATTTGATCCTCGATCTTTTTAGTGTATTTTTCTGGGATACTCACACACCCAGAAAGGGTATCGATGTTACTCTCCTACTTAACGTCGTCATTTTGTCTGTGTTGATGTCACGTTCAATGAGTCCTTGCCATATTACTTGGATCTTGTTACTACCACTGATCTCCTTACCCTAGAGTCTGTGTTACCTATGGTTGTTCCAACTAGTACTGTTATACCTAACCCTTTGCAGGTTTATGTTCGGCGTTCCCACGCACCGACACCACCCTAGCCCCCACCTACAGAACCCTCCCAGCTTGCCGAACGAACTTTGCCAGCACCTCCGTCTTCCTCCCCGTCGCCAGATCCGCCTGTTCCTCACTATCCGACTCGTGAGAATCGCCATCCGCCGATAAAATATGGTTTTTCTAGTTGTTCTCGCACTTCTCATCCTCTTTCTCGGGTTATCTCATATGATCATCTCTCTCCATCTCTCCGTGCTTTCACTACTTTTGTCTCCTCTGTTTTTGTTTCTAACACTGTTCAGGAGGCATTATCAAGGTCTGAGTGGCGAACAGCTATGGAAGTTAAAATGTCTGCTCTTCATAATAATGGCACGAGGGAGTTGGTTCCTCTTCCTGCTGGTCAAACTACCGTCGGCTGTCGTTGGGTCTATACTGTTAAGTACCTTCCCGATGGCACTGTTGAGCGCCACAAAGCTCGTCTGGTTGCCAAAGGGTACACCCAGACTTATGGTGTTGAAAATGACTTTCTCCATGGCGATCTCTAGGAGGAAGTCTACATGGAGCAACCACCTGGGTTCATTGCTTAGGGGGAGCGTCATAAGGCATGCCATCTTCGCAAAGCACTCTATGGACTTAAGCAATCTCCTAGAGCATGGTTTAACAAGTTTAGTGATGCAATTATGAGATTGGACTTAAACTTGTTATGAGATTTAACAAGCTCAGGGGGAGCGTCATAAGGTATGCCATCTTCGCAAAGCACTCTATGGACTTAAGCAATCTCCTAGAGCATGGTTTAACAAGTTTTGTGATGCAGTTATGAGATTTGGCATGTGTCGAAGTCAGTCAAACCACTCTGTATTCTCCCTTATGTCGGCTCGAGGGAAAGTATTACACATTGTTTATGTAGATGACATCATTATTACTGGAGATGATTAAAAAGGGATTGATAAGTTGAAACAATTCTTACATAGTCAGTTCCACATTAAAGAATTGGGTAAGCTGCGATATTTCTTGGGCATTGAGGTAGCGAGGTCCAAGGATGGGATCACTCTGTCCCAGAGGAAATATGTGTTGGATATTCTAGAAGAGACAGATTTATTGGGAGCTAGACTTGTGGAGATTCCAATGGATCCTAATGTGAAACTCTGCATTGATCAGGGGAAGGTATTTCCTCATCCAAACCGGTATCGTCGATTGGTTGGTAAGTTGAATTATCTTTACCAATACACGGCCTGATATCTCATTTGCTGTTAGTGTAGTGAGTCAATTTATGTCTACTCCTCGTCTTCCACATTGGGAAGCTTGTATTCGCATTGTTAAGTACCTTAAGACTCATCTTGGATGCGGTTTGTTTTACCATTCTAATGGTCATTTTCGTGTTGAGGCATTTACGGATGCATATTGGGCAGGGTCACCTTCTGGCAGACGTTCAATAATTGGTTACTATACGTTTGTTGGTGGCAACCTAGTTACTTGGAAGAGTAAGAAGCAAATTGTTGTTGCAAGGCCTAGTGTAGAGGCAGAGTACCGTGCTATGGCTCATACCGCATGTGAGATTGTTTGGCTGAGATCATTTCTTAAGGAGCTGAGATTTCAGGTACAGTTACCCATTCCTATATCAGGCAGCAATACATATTTCCTCGAATCCAGTGTTTCATGAGAGAACCAAACATATTGAGGTAGATTGTCACATTGTTCGAGAGAAGGTTGACAATGGTGTGTTGGTTACGCCCTTTGTGTCCACAGGAGCTCAGATTGCAGATATTTTTACCAAATCACTGTTTAAACCTCGTTTAGAGTTCTTATGTAACAAGCTAGGATTTTTTGATATTTACTCTCCAGCTTGAGGGGGTGTTAGAATATTGTTAGGCTTATGTTTGTCTCACATTGTCTAATTGAGTCATTGTAATGAGTATCTCATAATATAAATAAAGTCGGTGTGTGTTAGGGTTAATTAACACCCTATACACTCTTCCTTTTTACTCTAACTACAGGGTGGTTGGGTGTGACGGATTACCCAAAGGCCATATTCACTTTTGATCCAGTAATAGCAGGTTTCTTTAGGAAGATTACACAAATACAAAAATATTTCTGAGTCGTGAACTAACATTGGGAAACTGTTTGTCTATTTTTTGTGGATAGTCGATGATCGACTAAGAAATTGTAGTGTGTGCTGGAAATGTGGTGTTTGTGGTGGTGGAGTTTGGTTCCTTGCCGTGTTTCAGGACTTCTCTGGAAGCAAACTTAATGAAGTGAATGGAGATGAAAGAAGAATAACAAAATGGACTTTATTATTCCTCGAAGTAGAAGTCAGTCGACTGTGAGAACACAATCGATTGGACGGTTAAGTTACAAGCTACTCCTAGAGCGAGAAAAGTAAAGTACAGATAAAAAGTAGAAGCCTTTGGGCGATTGAGTGGGGGTCCTTCTAAATGTCTTCAGTCTTTGTATTTATAGACTTAAAATTCAAACCAGATGGAATTCCCTCCTTTGATTTGAATTGGACGGTTACTGCCTGTTATTTCCTCATCTTGCTCCATGATCTGCACGGCAGTTACTTCTCTCATGATGTGCTTGTTTTTCAACTACCCATCATCACGTCTGTAGATGTGTTTGTTTCACTTGTGCTTTGTCCAATTGCCACGGGTCCCCGACTATGATGCACATTCTCGACTAGTCATTAGTCCATTTGGCACTTTGTTGTTATCGAGTGGTAATCAAGCTAATTCATTAACTGTTGCCGCGTGTCATTATTTAACGCAGTCGATTAGTAATGATCATCTTGCTAAAATATGGTGTAAACAATGCCCCCCTATTTACCTGAGTTAAGGATTAACTTTGGTAAATATTTCTCTTAATTTTAAATCACCCCTCTGTCGATATCGACGGGTGATAACTTTTTTCCGGTGATAACTTTTTCCGGTGTAAACATTTATGCCCCCAACTCCCGAAGAGTTTTAGATAAATTTTACACCAACTGCTAAGGCTTAATTCTGCTGTCGAAAACCATATGTTGGCTTTGCCGCTGTTGAGCTGTCGATCATTATTGGATAATATTGCCTCCGTCGATTAGGCTTCCATTATCGACATAAGAATTTTCCAATCGACTGGAAACGTCATAAAAATGTTCCAATTGACAGAAATAAAAATCCATGGGCAACTGGGGTCTAATTACATAATTTAATGACACATGGATTGAATACATGTCCTCAACATAGCCTATATACAAGTCCATTGATGTTGAGAATCTGCTTTTATCATGTCCAATGCATGAACCCATAGTGGATCATTTTGTACATCAACCATTTATGGTCTAAATCAACTCATCGACCATTTTCATTTTGTTCAGTCGATTTTCTATTCTAGTCGAGTAACTTTCACGACTTGACTTACTTTGAGTTTCAATTTTCGAGCCACATAAGTTTTATAATTGGCTCTTCTAAAGATGAGTTTGCCCCCCATGCAAACTTGATATCAAAAAAGGGCTGTTTCTCATTTCAATCATCCTTACTAAAATCTGGATGAAGGAGACATAGATGCCAACAAGACCTTTCAAAATTTTCCAGTAGATGATCGGCCTTTTTTTTAAAACAGTTGAAAATCATAAACTATGAAGGCCTTTAGGAACACAAGTGGCGCCCAAAATTACAAGTCTCTGCATGTCCACTATCTACTGCAAAGTGTTCAAGATCGACTGGACCAAGCAACCAATCCAATCGTTGCCATATATCCAAAGATGAATATCTGCCCTCTAAATTCATCATTAAAAGGAGGATTATTTCTCGTTCTATATTTTGCCCACCAAATTCATTTGTCTAAACTAAACAATACCGGGCAACTATTGAATATATATTCGACTGCAATAAAGCCTTTCTGGCTTTAAACTGCTGTCGAAAGTAATCATGGTGACATTTCAATGCTTAAATGTCACCGTCGAATGGTGGCATGCCCCTGTCGATTAGTTCCTTTGACGAAACTTTGAGCAAATAGCTCACTAATGCCCACAACTGTACAAAAACAGAGAGCATCGTCTATAATTTTTATCAATTGTGAATTACAACTGTAAATCCACGCTGGGCATATTTATTTCTAACACAGCCAATACAAGAGGCCTTGAACATATGAACAACGTCGATCAAAAATTCGTATCGAACATATGGTCGTTCATGATTCACAGTCATGATTGACTTGAACTCATACTTCATGGGTAAGTTTTCACCAATCTTAAGGATCTTCTTCTACTTCGACCATTCATGGTCTAAATTGAACAACTCTAGTCGAATCATTTTCACGATTCAACTCCATTTGAGTTTCAATGCCAAAGCCACTTTCTTTACATAATTTGACTTTAGATTAGTTTGCCCCCCATGCAAACTTGATATCAAAAGAGGACAATTTATCATTCTGGGATCATTGAAGAGGCTATTTGTTCACTCTTGACTGGTTGCCCCTTTTGACCAAAGATCTTCATGGGCAAAATGTTTTACTGATCATAATGTTTTTTTTTTAAAACAAAATTGATCAAAATTGGTTACCCCCAGATTGTTCAAAAAATGGGGCAATAAATGGCTTGCTTCTATTGAACAATAAGCTGTACGTTTCAAGCCTTAACGTGTAAGGCTTCCATGCAAGACTTATCAATGAGCCCTTGATTTTGGGGTTCACATTTGTTCAACAAATGGCCGGCCTTCCATTTGATAACCGTTTCTGATACCGTAAAAGGAACTATGCATGGCCAACAAAGCCAACAAATGGCCGAAGGAAAGTCATGACAAGTGGCCAACAAAAATGACAGACAGCCAACAAAGCTGTGTTGGAACCCTTTTTTTTTTGTTCCACATGCAAACACGCCATGTGGTTTTGCTACAAACAACGGTGATTTATAGAATCGACAGACAGTCGCTTCTTCTTTTCATTTTCCAGAAGATCCAAGAGTTGGCCAACAAATGGCCGTTATTCCATTTCGCAAAATGTTCAAGCCTTACACGCAAGACTTTCATTTCCACATTTGATTTTTGCCATCACTTCCAATTTAGTGATGGTACGGACAAAACTGTAGCCAATTTGGCCACTTATATTTGCCCAAAATTGTAGAAAAGCAATGAACATTATCTACACCTCTTAACCATAACTGGGCATATTTCAACCAAAACCAATATAGATACCAATACAAATGGCTCTGGAAAAACCCATGTCTCTTACGAATAATGTTGATCAACAATTGAATAAATGGTTCTGGGGCCCTTGTGGTTGATGTGTAGTGTGCCATAGGAGGCACATATTGGCTTTGACTAGTACCAAATCCAGGCGGTACATTGAAACCAATGGGAATGTTTCCACTTTGGCCATTACCATATTGACTTCCAATTCCATTACTTCCACTAGTATTTGGAACCAATTGATAAAAATTCGCTGGCCTTGTTGGGCTAGGCCTAGGTTGATTGGTCCCTAATGGAATTTGATTCGCTCCATTCAGAGGTTCAAAAGTAGGATTAGTATATACCTGTTGAGGATGCCCCCCAGGCATATCTGATGTTTCTACAGTTTTCCTGTCGTTAGGCAAACCACGGGAAGAAGGATTCTCTCCTTGTTCTGGCCCAATCAACATACGTAGTAGAGTTGAAAATTCTCGGGCTGCGTCATCTTGTGGATTTGCCACAACGTAAGCCAGAACTTGAACCAATTTCTTGATTAGATGCGCCATTACTTCCAAATTAGTAATGTGGCCCTCCTTCTAGCGCCAATTCTTGTTTGTCTATTTTTTGTGGATAGTCGATGATCGACTAAGAAATTGTAGTGTGTGCTGGAAATGTGGTGTTTGTGGTGGTGGAGTTTGGTTCCTTGCCGTGTTTCAGGACTTCTCTGGAAGCAAACTTAATGAAGTGAATGGAGATGAAAGAAGAATAACAAAATGGACTTTATTATTCCTCGAAGTAGAAGTCAGTCGACTGTGAGAACACAATCGATTGGACGGTTAAGTTACAAACTACTCCTAGAGCGAGAAAAGTAAAGTACAGATAAAAAGTAGAAGCCTTTGGGCGATTGAGTGGGGGTCCTTCTAAATGTCTTCAGTCTTTGTATTTATAGACTTAAAATTCAAACCAGATGGAATTCCCTCCTTTGATTTGAATTGGACGGTTACTGCCTGTTATTTCCTCATCTTGCTCCATGATCTGCACGGCAGTTACTTCTCTCATGATGTGCTTGTTTTTCAACTACCCATCATCACGTCTGTAGATGTGTTTGTTTCACTTGTGCTTTGTCCAATTGCCACGGGTCCCCGACTATGATGCACATTCTCGACTAGTCATTAGTCCATTTGGCACTTTGTTGTTATCGAGTGGTAATCAAGCTAATTCATTAACTGTTGCCGCGTGTCATTATTTAACGCAGTCGATTAGTAATGATCATCTTGCTAAAATATGGTGTAAACAGAAACACCGATCAAAAATAAGAAAACTAATAGTGGGAAACCATTTTCTGGTGCTAGTGGTAAGTTTTATGATCACTGGAGTTTCTATGTGCAGCGCTATATGGGTTTGTCCTCTGAGAGTTCTTCTATGCCAATTGCAAAGAAAGTAAATGGAGTTTTGTGTCGTCAATATCGTACTCGAATAAGGTGGTGTTTGGTAGCTTCATTATTCCATTTTCTGTTTCTCTTTTTTGCATTTTGGTTGTTTGGTTGAGAATGAGAGAACTCATTCCACCAGAATAGTTTTTCAGATTTGGAGAAAGGAGAAGAGAAGTGAGAAAGAGGTCCAGAGGAGTTTTTCTCATTTTCATTTTCCCATTTTCGTTTTCCAGCCACACCAAATAACATCCATACCTCTCCGTTTGTCTATAATTCCATAAAACTGTCGAACATTATCCTCTCCACTGTCACTTTACTCACATTCGATCTTCCACCACACAAGATGAAACATCAACTTGAAACCTTGATTTGTGAAAATCAGATAGCTTTCAAAATCCAAAAAAAAGAGAAATCAACGGAGAAATTCTACCATTAGGATATCCCGATGTATTCTTTTTAACAAACAGAGAACAATTTAAGAATGGAAAAATGATGTGGCTAGAGAGAGAGAGGATGTGGGATGGATACAGAGATTTGCAAGTGAATTCAACGGTGTTCGTGGATAATCTTCCCAATCACATGCAAAATCGATCTCAGAAGGAAGGGGAGCTCATGCAAAATCAAAGAATCAATCAAAAGGAAAAGGAGTTGCAGGATCTCTTCAAAGTAATCAACGATTTTGCATCCTAAACCCCCAGATAAAGACTTCGGAGAAAAGAGGGAAGGAGATCTGGAGGAGAATATTTCAACCGGAGACAAGCAAGCAAGGCAAAGATAGAGATAAATCAAGTGAAGGGGGATTTGAAACAATAAACAATAAATCCGTCGTCGGAGTATGATGGACTTCCATGGCCTTTCGGTTAGCCACATCCATATGATGGGGGGGGGGGGGGGGGGGGGGGGGGGGGGGAATGTAGGGAGGGAGACTATTGATAAATAACCAGGGGTAATATGGTAAAAAATCAACCTATAATTTATTTTCATTACATATCTCTCAAACGCTACTTAAATTAAAATTCTTAGTTTGCCAATTGCCTTGCCATTCTGTGTTAGCTACCATACTTGGCAAAAGTGATCCGTTTCTATTGTTTATTCGGTTATCCTGCATACTTCATAGTAATTGGAAGTCCTTTTATGCTGAAATGTGACTGACAACTGTAATTGGCACACTCTTTCCAGCTAGTATGATTGAGAAAACTATTGTGGTATTTGTGATTTGGTGTTGTTTTGCTTCTGAAAGGCGATTCAGGGGCTGCGCATAACATAGTTGTTAAAATTGTGATTCGCGATTTGAATGATTAATTTGATCCTCCTCAGCAAAAAATCCACCGAAAAAGTGGGAGAATATGATATTTTAAGTTTCAGCTCCGGAAAACCCGACCCCGGACGCGTCGAAGATTCGGAATACCCTTGGTTCCTACTTCCTATTGAGGATAAATTGTGCCATTCATATGGTTAGTCACTTCAGATTGCGATTTTCACGCTATTTTCGATGCTTATGAAACGTTCGAATCATTTACATCAAGAATCAAATTGAACTGATAGGTTTGCATAGCAAATTGTGATTGATTGGTTTGCATAGCAAATTGTGCGATCCCGATATCTATTCCCAACTTCCTCATTTGCGGCCGCCGCTTGGTTTGCCTCCTTTCCATTCTAGATCCAGGTCCTCTAAATTACTCAAATGTCCCTTGATTCCTGAAAACATAAGCCAAACAAAACCGAAGTGGGATACTAGTTTCTTTGTTGAGAATGAATCTGAGCAACTTGACTTGGGACTGGTCCTGAAAATTTGAGTTCTCTAATATGCGGGGCTTCGTTTATAGAATGAGCAATGAAGGGAAGGTGGGTTCAAACCCTGTGAATTGCATGAACATAGGATACCTCGAAATTCGGAGTTCTATTTAACATTTCAGTCAAATAAAGTGGGATTATCGGAACATCTTCTTTATTTTCAGTTGTTCCACTAAAGCAACATTGATCTCTTTTATGATCTCTCCTTCGATATTTTCAGTCAAGTTTTTTCAGAAATTCATATACTGTGGCCTCACAAATTATTTGTTTTCTGGATACTTTGTTATGTTTTTCTTATTTTTCCTGCTTGCTCTTTTTGACGACTATGGTTTGTAATGCAGGCGCTTTTGTTTGATGTTCACTAGAAGGGAGCATCGTGACTACCCGCGCACGAGAGAATTCTCGATTCTATGGCAGCCAAGCAATAAATGCATCCAATATTCTTCTGGGCTCCTTACCTAGGCCACCTGCAGCTGCCATTCTATATCTCGCGCTTGGAGATTTATATCAAAAGCTCGACAAGTGATCGGTATGCTGGGAGATTTATATCAAAAGCTAGACAAGTGATCGGCACGCATACGAGATCAACGGTGTCATGCAACTTTCTTGCGCAGATCTCCTTGTAAAGCGCTTTTGAAGCTTATCTTTATTTGCTGTAAATAGTTCATATGCAAATTATTGTACAGTAGTTTGGGAGAAAAAAATTCTTCGGTGGGGGCTACTTCGGTAGTGTAATTATAGAGTAACAAAAATGGCATGGTTGGAAAGCTGATAGCACGATTGGGGTGTATATAAGTCTAGTTGTGAATAACTCGACTGCATTTGACAAGAAAGAAAAGCAAGTGAAGATGTATTTGTGTCCGAATGACTTGTAGCTAATTTTCATATCTTGGTTTTTTTGTCATCAAGAATAGCAAAATATTTGGTTTCTCTATGATGATAAAGCAATATAATGCATGAATATGATGGGGTTTTTTTTATCCGAATAAATATGATGCTTGAAAAAGTGTTTTTTGTACTGATGCTTTATGACGAGATGCAACTCCTTTTACTGGCTTGTCACTGTTCATGTGGGAGACAGAATTCATGAACGTTTGATTCCGGGATAAATTGCGGGAGGATTGGAAACAATTGACCAGTTCCGCTAAGATTTTTTATTTTTAAAGTACTTATTTTCTGTTTTATGAGACTTCTCATTCTCATAATACATCACTTTTAATTCACCTTAGCAGAACGGGACCTAAGATCGGGGGATAGAGGAGACAGGTGGAGCCCACGGGATAATAAATGTGATTATGTATTCCGTGGAACTAGTTGAATTATGTTTGGTTAAGATGGGATAAAGAGTGGGATAAAAGAATGGTAATTAGTTTTGACCATTGGATGGGGAGAGATCCAATCCGGAATGGGCAACTATCTACTACACCTCATGTGGGGAACTATTTCATGAAATAGTTAGAAGAGATCCAATCCCTCTCATAATCTTTTGTACGACAAACACCAGACTACAAATAAAGAGGAACTTATAGGCCCCCATGTTCTCCCTAATCCCAATTCCCCTTCTAGTCTAGGTTATCAAATGAGCCCAGGTGTATTAGTTGTATACGCATTCATATAATCTCAAATTTATTTTTCCTTGGTGCTGGGATGGCTATCCAATTACATTTGAATGCACATTTGTAAGGGATTGTTAATCCATTAGCCTAAGGATATCCACTTTGCTATAATCAAAAATCGATAATTAAAAGTTGCTAAATCAGCTTTTTAATTATTCATTTAAGAGATTGCTAACATTAGTAATGTAGATGTGTACAATGGCATAATCAAAATTAGATAACCAAAAAGTACATCATATTTTCAAATTACAAAAAATTAAAAATTGTGAACAGTAGAAAATAGTTTTTCTAAAATAGTTTTGAAACTAATAAAAACTATTTACTAAAAATAGAAAATAGTTTTTGAAATTTTTTTTGGGGAAAAACCATTTTATAAAAACTGTTTTCTAAAAAAAAAACAATTTTTTAGTAAAATATATCTTTTTTCAAAAAGAAAGAGAGGAAAAGGGAAGAGAGATAAAACATTTTTGTATAATGATTGGTGTATTTAACTGAGAATATATAGGGTCTATTTAATTTGGTTATTGTCAAAAGATTGCTAGTTTTGGTTATCCAAATTTTAAAATTTGATTTTTTCAAGGAGGTTGTTATGTTTGATTATAGCATTTGATTATTTTTAAGGAGGTTGTTAAATTTGATTATAGCATTGTGAGTCATATTTTACACTAACATTGTTAACTTAAAAACTTTTTACTTTTGATTATAGCATTGTAAGTGTCGTGATTAAGAGATTGTTAATCCATTAGCCTAAGTGATTTCTGTCGAGTCCACCAGCCTCCAAAGGAAGGACGGGGAGGTACTCTTTGATTATGTGCAGAAATCAAGTGCTAACCTTTGCAAACAGAATTAGAACACTTCAAAAACGACTCGTTGTCATAGCAAAAAAGAATAATTGCTAGGCGAGCACAAAAAAAAAAAATTATCAACTAATAACTGTATGTAATCGCATTTCCCGTAATGGTATTCTATAGCACGTGTTTTACTAATAGTGTAATGATGTATACCACATGTGTATATGCGGAGGAGATAATGTGTTCATGTTGGGTTAACAGATCGTGTCATAGAATTCCCACCCCTACCTAAAAGAATACGTTCTTCGTTCTGCTAAGGAAAATAAATACTTATGTTTCAAATAAGGAAACGTGCTCCCACCCCTACCTAAACATTTTTGTATAATGATCTGTCTTGTAAAACGAAAAATAAGTACTCCTTCTGTCGTGTTAGTCCCTTTCGGAAGTCTGTGTCACTTTCAATTGTTTATATTATTCAATATGAATTTCAAAAAATATATAATATGAATCTTATTTGATAGATCTCAATTAGTTTTATAGTTCTAAGTTTTCAAAATTATGAAAAACATTATATCTTGGAAGATAAAATAATTTGAAAATGGCACGAATCTCCAAAATGAACCAACAAAAGTGGACAGAGTGAGCACTTAAAAAATAAGAATCCTAGTCAACTATCTCTTGAGAGGCATGAAAGGGGGTTCAGGTCGATGAGAGAAATGCTATGAAAGTTCTATAATAAAGAGAATTCAAACACCACCAAGTTAGGGGTTTCATACTTTCATGTCTATGCGGTACTTCTTCAACAGCCTTTTCCTGATCTGTTATAAACCATTTCACGCAGCAGCAAAACCTTTGGAACTCAACCTGCTCCAATAGGAATATAGATGCATCTTTGGAACAGAGTAAATAACCTTCTAATTGTTGACTCCGTAAAACAACAAAGTGGATATCATTTTGGATAAATCTGAAACATAAAAAACAGAGAAACAACAGTAGACATGCTACCCAGATACACGACCAACCATCCGATCCTAGTCACCCTACGATCCAACATAATTTTTGATTCCAAGAAAAAACATCACAAACAGTCAACTGGAGTATAGGTGCTGTAACAGATAAAAATGCAATGACATTGGAGATTAAACGATGAATAAAAAATAAAAGAACAAATACCCAAAAATGTTTGAAAGTCGCCGCATGAACTATTTATAGTTTAGCCAACAATATAATACCTTCCCCCACCCCAATCCAATAAAAATGACAACGTAAAAAAGGACCAACCAATCGAACTCTCTATATTCTGAGTTTTCCTTGTCTGCCAAGCAGAACACCTTGCATTCAGAGTCTCAGACTAATCAACAAGCATAATACTTGTTGAACTTCACAAAGAAAGGTACAAACCAAAGGAAATAGATACATGGACAATTTTCTCCTTCCTTTCCCTCGACAAATCTTCCTATCTGCAATGCCAAAACAAACAATTATAAAGCGCACTACACGATGAACAGAATTCACCATATGCTTCAATTCAACTACAAACTAATGACGTAAAACCAAGCTGACCTTGTTCCAGAGTTGCCAAGCGTAAGCTCAAGATCGTCAGTGACACATTCCTCATGTATCCTCTCTCCTTCCCATGCCTTCACCAGCCCCTTTGCATTACTCCCGAATGCAAACTCCGCTGCGATCGAATCTGACATGGGAACATCTGCTGTTCGATCAAAACCTGCTGCTACTGCCGGAGAGCACGTTCCGCTTTGGCCTGGAGTCCACATACGGGACCCTGCACCTGATAACGGCTCCTTGAATCCAAATGGGTTCGAGGAAACAATACTAAACATGGGAGACGACGGTCCATCTTGGGGCGTCTGAGTGCCAGAGAGCCACCCCGAGTCAGGCGGGGTCTGATGGCCGCCCGGACTTGAAGGGGTAGAGGAGGGTAGGAAAGGGTGGTGCTGCCCGGCCCAGGTGGCTCCAGGTGGTGGATTCTCATAATGATCGTTCATTCGTGGGGTTCGACAAGTAGGGGAGCTCAGTGGTGGGGTGACAGGAGCGCTTATAGAGCCTCCGTGGAAGTAGAGGTGGTGGGGAAGTTGTTTGGATGAGCCTGAGGATAGATTTTTTAGCCATGGGATAAGGGAGTTGGCATCGGCAGTGGTAATGCCGTTGGTGGCGTAGCGCGAGGAGACGGGGCTAGGGATTGAAGAGGAAGGAGGGCTTGGATTGTACGACGCACATGGACTTGGGTGATATGATGAGCATGGGCTTGCAGATGCTGAGCCACCTATTATATCCATGTGTTCCACTGGTTTGCATCCCTATGGAAGAACAGAAATGGTTAGCATCAAACAAAAGACAACATTTTAACGCAATTAAAAATCCCTCCGCAGAGTAGGCAAGCTTACCTTTAATTTGACTGAACATGAAAATGAAAGTAGAAAAAATTTAACCTTCCATCACATGGCAATTACAGAACTCCAGAACTAACCACATTGCTGTCCCAATCAATCAGTTCCACATAAATGAGAATTGAGCATGGTTCATAATTGGAATGCAAATCAGACAAAGATCAGATAGATTATATATTCACATGAGATCTCAATCCGACTCACTTTTACAGCATATTTATTCACTGATGCGCATTTCTTCCAAGTTTTAGTTTTTGAAAGTATCTATTAACTCCCGACCCCAAGGCATCGCGAGGAAAAAAAAAATTGATGGCCAAATATTCACAAGCCCAACATTTGGTGTGTCACTAGGAAAGGAAGTTCTTCCCTTGGTGATTGATAAATTGTCAGAAACCAACTATGACAGTTAATAAAACAATATCTGAACTGTACAATGGAACAATTAACATTGGAATAGTTCAATTGTAAAGGAGGAACAACAGCAAATAACAATTGATCTCTCAACACAAGAGGTTAAGTTTATGAATTTCAGGTAAACTTTCACGGCAAGTTCAGGACCATGCTGGAGTTGATCTGCAAAATTGGATATGGACATTTATTGCACACAGGAGTGAGCAACGCATATGTTTACGTGGGATTATTATTGTTAGCTTTTGAAGAAGCTGAAAAAAATTGCCATTTTCTTCTCATACCGGTGTCATTTTATGTGCTTGAACTTTAAGAAACTGTCAAGCACGGAAACACTTCTTCGGATTTTTTCACAACATGCCTAACTAATACACGCCCAGGTCTATTGTACAACTGCAAGGAGCACGACCCCCTCAAAAGGAGAACAAGGTCAACGAAAGAAGTCCAATTGAATTCCAGAGAATAATGACTGTCCAAAAACATCATGCTCTCTAGACTCTAGTTCCCAGTATTGTGTCTCTTCAACAATTCAGCTTGTTGCCTGCTAGCATCACTAATCCAGCTTGCATAAAATATTACGACAACGTCAAACAAATGAAAAGGAATTTGGAACCACTAATTGGATGTTCAGAATTTAGTTTTCCAAATTTGACCTCTCAAGTTACTAAACTTGACTAGACAGTGGTTGCCGTGTGGATCAGACCAACAAGCTACTATTTAGGACACTATAAAATTTGTCGGATCCAAAAATGGAAGGTCCTCATACTATCCTTGACTAAATATGGTTTATTAACTTGATAGAAACTAATCTTAACAGCATATGAGAGACTTGTTTCTCGATTCTTTTGGTTCCATGTTACTAAATTTGTGTTACACATGAATCTATCTCCATATTACACAGCTCCTCCCTCTTTTCATGACTCTGAAAGACTCACTATCTCACTCCCTCCATTCAATCTGAAAGTTAAAAGTCGTAATAAAAAAAAGTAATGAAACCCTTCCATTCTTCGCCACCATCATTACTTGGTTTCTTTGCCCGACCCAAAACTATGGCTACTATCTTTAGAGAATCAGTTCAAAAAGATTCCAGTTATGCGAGGATGAGTTCCTTATATGATCAATAACACAAAGTTTTACGCCACTCTTGATCAATGCAAAGAACAAATGGAATTTCAACATCAAACAAAAGAAAAGAAGTTGAAAAAACCTATTCGGCTAGACTTTAGACAATGGAAGAATTTTCGTTAAATGCTTTAAACATATCTAATATTGGCTTACTCATTAGAAGTGTTTGCACAGACAGTGATGGGATTTGCTGAATTCTGTATCAAATCAAATGAAGACAACAATTTTAAGGGAAGCAAGATAATCAGTTTTGAAACCTTGGTGTGGGGATACATTAAAAATTTCGGCCTTCCGGTACCTATACTTGCCAATATTCTTCAATGTTGGTTGAGACATGGCTGATGCGTATCCCATAACCACTATGTAAAACTCACCCTCTCAAACTGGAAAGCAATTTGTTGGGTGAGCATTACAAAGCATGGAAAGTTCTAGACGGGGTTTGTATATGTATCAGGTAACGACCCGCCCTAACTGACCTTCAAATCCTTAGCGCTAACCTCAAGCTCAAGTTGTGATTTCGTGAATGAGTATTATTATGGGGTATTGCCCTAGCTAGTGGGCATTGCCCTATATACTAGCTACACAATATTCCCACATCTTATCGATGTGGTACTCCTTTTTGGAGTTTTCACAATCTCCCCCACTTATGATGCCACGTCCTCATTGCATTGACCTAACAACCTTTCCTTAGTGATCATGGTGTGGCACTTAGCTCTGCACAACACATCAATGTACTTGTACCAAATTCTAGAGATGCCCCCCACCATGTAGACCAGGATTATGCTCTGATACCAATTGTAACGACCCGCCCCAACTGACTTGCTAACCCTTAGCCTAACCACGTGGCTCAAAACGTTAACCTCAAGTTAATTGTAGCTGGTGGGTGTTGCCATATATACTACACAATGTTCCCACATCTTACAAATACATATGAAAGAATACTATTTTAATCTCATTCAAAATTTGTCTTGAGTTAAGCCAATTGGATCGCCTCCATATTTTCTTTTTGTAGTCAAGATTCCTCAGTCGTACCATACCTTCACTCGGATTGTCCATTATTTTAAATCCTACAGCCCATATTGATTTCACTCTTTACGCGGATAGCATGTATCAATCGTAGGATCATTCCGATCGTAGACACCCTTTTATCTTTCATGTGGATAATGCATTTACTTGGATTGCTAATTGTGACCGTAGGATTCAAAACCATCCTATGGCCCTAGAGGATTGGGGGAAGGGAATCTACAAAAGCTACCGGAATTTCCTCTCCCAAATCCCCAAAACCAAATAAGGCTTCCCCCGCGCTCTCTCCCTCCCTACCTCCCTCCTTCTCCAATGGAAAATGGTAGTAATGGGGCTAATTCTGCTGCAAAAGAATGACATTGCCAGTCTTGATTTAGCTTTTATACTGCTATGTCAACCGTATCATTCCACACCTCTAATACAACCATATAGGCTGCCCGGTCATTGGGATCCCTAGTAAATATTGCTCTTGAAACTTGAAATGGGCCAACATTCCTCTCAAGCTCTGGCAAATAAATGATTTCACGAGTTACTAGATTCTAATAATATAAACTCTTAACCGACTAGATAAGATCCATCCATCTAAATTGTAGTCAAGAAGGCAATACCCTTCTAATGTAATGACAGGGTATTCTTGGAGCATGGTGATCCTCTCTCTAGTCCTGAGGTTTAATACTTCGACACTTGACTCATCTAAATTCTAGCATGTCGGAAGCAAAGCCCCTAGTGATAGGCTTACGAGGAATGACCTGTTATTCGGGCATATAAAACAGCCTTATGTGAGAGAGAGAGAGAGAGAGAGAGAGAGAGAGAGAGATAATTTATATATATATATATATATATCTCGGGGCGGTTCTGGGAACAACTAATAAGATACCTAAAAAAACACCTCATAGTTCCTGATCAAATTTCGATGATCCGAGCCGCTCAATGTGTTCAGAACGTGATTTTAAGGGTACTCGTGAGAAATCAGCAAAACAAATGACAGGAAAGGGTTTCATCCGAGCAGTTTTTATCTGAACCATCAAATAAAAACTGCTCGGATGAAGCCCTTTCCGATCATTTTTTTTGCCGATTTCTTATGGGTACCCGTAAAATCAGGTTCTGAATACATTGAGTGGCTCGGATCATCAAAATTTGGTCGGAAAAGGGGCGTCCTGACCGTAAGGGCGCCCTTACCTTGTTAAGGTAAAGACCTCCCTTTCCCGATCGAATTTCGATGATCTGAGCCACTCAATGTCTTCAAAACGTGATTTTTAAGGGTTCCCGCAAGAAATTGGCAAAAACAAAAAGACCAGGAAAGGCTTCATCCGAGCAGTTTTTGTTTATTTTTTATCGAACTGTTCACATGAAACCCTTCCCAGTTTTTTTTTTTTTGCTGATTTCTTAAGGTTACACTTGAAATCACGTTCTAATCACATTGAGTGGCTTGAATCATTGAAATTTGATTGGGAAAGGGGAGAAAAGGGGAGCTCTGCAACTTAATACGGTAAAGGCGCCCTTACCTGAAGCTGAATATGTAACGACCCGTTCCATCTTTGTACAATATTGTCCGCTTTGGATGCCCAAAGCCCATAGACTTCCCAGTAGGTCACCCATCCCTGGACTACCCCAGGATGAGCACACCTAACTGTGATGTAAAGTTCCTATGCGCTTTGGCCCGTCCTCACGCTTTAAAAGGCCTTGTACAAGTAGGAGGGATATTTTCTTATAAACCATGACTTGCCTCCTCCCGTCCGGACGGAGCCTGCCATCCTGCAGTACCACCGGCCACAGGAAAGCGGGGTGTCACAAAATATATATATATAGATATATATATATATATCCAGTCCGGTTTCTATCCACACCTCTTCTCGTCCGCACCTCCCCTTTCCCGGTCGAATTTCAATAATCCGAGCCGCTCAATGTGTTCAGAACATGATTTTAAGGGTACCCGCGAGAAATCGGCCAAAAAAAACACCAAGAAGGGCTTGATTTGAGCAGTTTTTTATTGAACCGTTTAATAAAATACAAACAAAAACTGTTCGGATGAAGCCCTTCCCGATCATTTTTTTGTCGATTTCCCGCGTGTACTTGTAAAATCACGTTCTGATCACATTGAGTGGCTCGGATCATCGAAATTTGATCGGAAAAGAGGAGGTGCGGACGGGAAGAGGTTTGGACTTGAACCGGACTATATATATATAAGAGAGAGAGAGAGAGTATAAGATATTTTTGGATAATTTAAAACAAGTATCTGGACATTTATGAAATTAAGATTGCTTCATTTCTTGCAGAATAATTGAGTAAAATTGTTTGCAATAATGAAAATGAGGGATTTGTAGCACTTAACTTACTTTCTAGAGAGGCATTTATAGCTTTTTGAACATCTCTATAGTGTCACACACACGTTCCATAAAATTGAACTTCGATAATTATACAAGTAACCAAATAGAATTGTGAACAACAATATTTCACACGAAAAGTACATTAGTTTTATCTCTCTTCTTGCTGTTATGGGTAATACAATGCTAAAAACATATTACAAAATTCCTTTTAATAATGTTTTCTAGCCGGTACCCGTATCTAGTTCTTTCGGATTTTCCTGTATCGCCGTTTTCGTATCGTGTGGTGTTGTGTTTTTAGCCATGGTTCATAGGGTGAGCATTACTCTCATTCATAATGTTGGTTAAACTGGAGTTTCAAGTACTTTAATTGAAAATTTACCCAACATTTTGACCTATAAAAAGTAGGGGAGGTTGAACAAAATCTAACTCCAACACCTGCTTTACTCTATAATTAAAAAAATATGACAACAGGGAATCCAAAGACACGCTCTCTCCTGTTCTTCATTTTTAAATCATGCAGATAACGCCATCTACCGAATATTTACAGAGAAAACAGCCCATGCCCCTCACACCACTACCCAACACTCCCACGCTTGAACTGGAAGGAAAAAAAATCATTTAGAGACGGTTAAGATTGAACTGAATATTACAATAGGCATTCTTTAGCTTTTAGTGAACTTATTTATTAATTTGTTTTAAGAAATTTTGACATTAACCCTTCATGATCATATTAGTGAAAAAAAACAGAAAAGATAAACAAAAGAATAATAGAAATATTTTATTTGAAAAAATCGTCTTCCGTTCAATTGGTTAAAGGAAAATGTTTTCACACAATATTTTACAATCCACACCTTGTTATATGATCATATTAGCCTTGAATGTACAATATTAATGAATTTACAATATTAGCCTTGAATGTATGCAAAAGTATATTAAAAAAGGACAAAATAGTAAATTAATGTGGATAAAGACAAAAAAGAGGTGTGAATTGTAAAAAGGAGTGAAAATCACTTACCTTTGTTAAAAGGGAAATAATTAATGCAAACAGAACAAAAAATCATAAAGGGAAAAAGAAAACCCCTTTCGTATTCGTTAAAATTGGAGTCCTTATTACAAAATCAGCCTCCAGATGTGTTTCAAAAAAGGAGTTTTGGAAAATAATCATTCTACAACCACAATACAATACTTACACAAACTTATTCACATTCACATAAAGCAGTGGTAGAGATATGTTGAGGCCCAGGGGGGCCCTCGGCACCTCGAGCTCCTGAGTTTTAAATTTTATTTTGTATATACCTAATTTTTAATATTATTGATAATTATTCATGTATAGTTACTTATTATTTCAATAATTTTGGTTTGATGTGATAAAAAATTGGTTCTTTTACATTCTCATTTCTCAATTTCTTTCAAAAATACTCCCTCCATTCTCAATTGATGGTCATATTCAGTCTAAAATGCAATTTTTAAATTGTTAATATCTTTTAGGGTAAATTTCACTGACCTCCCCTCAGGTTTCTGACAAAGACAGAAACCTCCCCTCACGTTTCTGAAATTGCACTGTCCTCCCCTCTGCTTCTATTGTCTGTTGCACTTTACCCCAACCAAACGGTTGCCGTTACAGAAAGCACTAACGGTGATGAGGTCAGCGGTGGTGAGGTCAGCATGGAACATATAAATTAAAGGTTGGAAAATTAAGTGTTCCAAATTTCAATCCGTTTGAATGGGTGAGAAGATTTTATTTTTTTTATCATTTAATTCTAAAGGGTCATAATCAAATTTTGACTATAGGGCTCTCGTTGATTCGTCCTAAGAAAGTCGTAGAATCAAATATCTCTTAGGACTAACCAACGAGAGCTCTAGAGTCAAAATTTAATTATGACCCTTTAGAATTAAATGATCAGAAAAATAAAATCTTCTCACCCATTCAAACGGATTGAAATTTGGGACACTTAATTTTTCAACCTTTAATTTATATATTAAAAAAATATGGTTAAAAAATTAAGTGCTCCAAATTTCAATCCATTTGAACCGATAGAAAGATTTTATTTTTCTGATCATTTTATGGTCATAATTAAATTTTGACTCTAGGACTCTCGTTGATTAGCCCTAAAAAAGTCGGACAATCAAATATCTTAGGACTAACCAACGAGAGTCCTAGAGTCAAAGTTTAACTATGACCATTTCAGATAAAATGATTAGAAAAATAAAATCTTTTAATCGGTTCAAACGGATTGAAATTTGGAGCACTTAATTTTTTAACTATTTTTTTAATATATAAACTGCAGGTTAAAAAATTAATTGTTCCAAATTTCAATCCGTTTGAATGGGTGAGAAGATTTTATTTTTTTGATTATTTAATTCTAAAGGGTCATAATTAAATTTTGACTCTAGGACTCTCGTTGGTTAGTCCTAAGAGATATTTGATTCATTTTATTCATTACAAGTACATGGGCATAAAAGTAAAATCAAGTTTTCCGTTAACCGGCGTTGCCCGACAAGACGCAGAGGGGAGGACAGTGCAATTTCAGAAACGTGAGGGGAGGTTTCTGTCTTTGTCAGAAACCTGAGGGGAGGTCAGTGAAATTTGCCCTATCTTTTAATATACAATGTCTTTAAAGATTACAAATTTTTTGTATAATATAACTAAGGCCCCGTTCCAGAAACCTTCTTAAAAAAAAAGTAGCTTATTTCACATTTTCAAACTCAAAAACAAAATAAATAAATAATAATTTTTCAATTTTTTTTGCATCGTATAAAAGATCTCATCGAGATCTTCCAAACAAAATCCATACTGCATATTTTTAGATTTTAATAAGCCCATAATTTTTGAGTTTAAAATTGCCTTCTTAAAAAATAAAGACTTATTTTTTGTTCCGGAACAGAGCCTAATTGAGATCTATCATATAAGATTCATATTGCATACAAAATTCATTATAGATGAAAAGATATTAACAATTTAAAAATTACATTGGAGAACGAACAGAACTATTAATTTGGGATCCACCAAAAAATACGAGTACATGTTTAAAGTGTTTGTGTGCGTGGTTGTATAGTGGTTGTATAATTGTTTGGAAAATGTGCTGAACTTTTTTTGAATACTGCAAAAGGGGAACATGTTCACGAGAAAACCCAAATGCTAGGCTCTGGGAAAATGAGCTGAACATTTATCGTTTACAGAAAAAGAGGAAAATATTTTCACGAGAATTCCAGGAGCTCGGGAATCGGAGTACGGACTGAGGTTTCTGAGCAGTAAACACAGAGAGAGAGAGAGAGAGAGAGAGAGAGAGAGACGAAATGACACTGTAAAAACATCTGCAGAGTAAAGCGAGCTAGTTCAATCTAGGAGAAAGGCAGGTCGTTAAAATGACAGTACTATCCCTAATAAATGAGGTATTTCACGAAGCTGAACGCGTCGATGGAATGGAATTCAGTTAAAATAGTAGGGGTATTACCGTCCAATAGGACGAGCTAATAGAAGAGAATCTTGCGTTCCTTTCGCAATTTCTTTTACTCCTAATGATACTGAAAATGGAATCTTCGTGTTTCGTGCGTTCAATGAAAAATCAAAGTCGGAGGTGATTTATCGTACGCCGGGAAGGACTAGCTACCCAGACAATCTGAGCCGTCGGTTAGAAACAACAACTCACGATCTAGAGAGAGAGACGATCTAGAAATGAAAGAACCAGTCTACTGGTACAGCAAATCTGTGCATAGATTATGCACAGATTTCTATGTGAGGCTCACTACGGGTCCTACACAAGTGATCCAAACCGTTTATTATGTTTAAAACATTTTTTTAAGGGTCTCTGCAAAAAATCAGCTTAATCCGATACCTTTAAGTACTTGATTTAATCATCTAACTTTTCATTTAAATTTTTAGAGAATAAAAAATTAGATGATTAGATCAGGTACTTATAGGTATCGGATTAAGCTAATTTTTTGCAAAGATCTTGAAAAAACAATTTAAACATAATGAACGGTTCGGATCACTTGTATATAACCCTCGGTAGACCCCACATAGAAATCTGTGCACAATAACACGAGGAACCCAGACCGATGCATCCATTGTGCCAGCACACGCTGACAAATGCGGCGTACGTTAGCACCCAAAAAAAAAACTGTACATGATCTTTTTTTTTAAATTTCTAAAAATTTCTTTGCATCAAATTAAAGATCTTATCTTTTATGAAAAAAAGAAAAACCCAGAATTATGAACAGAAAGTCCTCAATTTTTATATCCGTGAATTGCACTTTTTTCATAAGGAAATATCAAAATGGGACGAAGGGACTACATTCTTCCTTGGTGACATTCATCTAGAAAAATCCAAACGGAATTCAAATGGTGAACAATACACCTGACGGGTGGGGCGCATGTTATCAAACACGTCACAGCGCAGGTTAGCAGCTGGACTTTCTGATTTCCAATGGTTGAAAAAAAAAAAAAAAAAAACAGATCTCCTCAGTCGATAAGCTAAAGATTCTAATTATTGTCCACTTTTTCCCTCCTAGAAAATTCAACAGGAAAAACCAATTAAGAATTCAGATCTACCATCACCACCGGCGCATTTCATCATCAATAAGAACCAGAACCAGAACCAGAACCAGAACCAGAAGCAGAGAGAGAGAGAGAGAAATAGATTTCGCGTAGTGTAAGTACCTTTCTGTAGGTGGTGCCATCTTCTTCGACGATCCAACCAGCTTCCCTGCACAGAGCCTTCAACACCTCGTTGTTGTCGCAGTGCTTAGGGAGCTGGTAGTTACCGTACATCCTCAACCCGGCGTAGATCTTGGCTGCGATCGCCCGCCGCCGCCTCTCTCTCCTCTTGTTGTTCTCCCTCTCCTTCCATGTCGGAAGCCGCGACGACCCCGACGTCATACCCACCCTATCCCACAATTTCCGAATATTCCGGCGATGGACGGAGAACTTTTTTGTGTTGTCGGAGAGAGAGAGAGAGAGAGAGAGAGAGAGAGGGATGGGGGGTTTAGTTGTGTAGGGGTCAAATAAATGAAGTGGTTAGAGAAGAAGATGATGATGATGAGCTAAAAATACAGAGGCGGGTTTCGTTTTGCCCCTCGACGACGGTGTATTTACGAGAGAGCCATTGGATTACTACATTTTTTCGGATGTAGTCCTGCAATTGCGGGTCCTTGCACGTGTTTAGTATTTTTAAAGTGCAAGTCGGGCTTCGGGACTGTTACTGGAACGGAAGTCCGTGTGGCGAGAACGACATCGTTTTCATTCGTTGCTGGCCGGGTTTAAATTAAGCCTCTGCATGTATGGTGATAAGATTTTCGGTGCTGTATGAGTATCACGTGGTGTCCGCTCGGCATATCCAAGCCGTCTATTGCCGTTTTGGATAGTTCGAATTTGGAGAGAGAATGGCGGGATGAGAGGAAATAGATTGTTTCAATTTGAGCCGTTTAAAAATAAATTGGATGGCTCGAATATGTCAAGTGGGCACCACGTGGGCGTGGATATACCCACCCGTCACCGAAAATTTCTCTTGCATGGTTTCTCTCTCTCTTAAATATAAGGCCCCGATTGGACGGTTTACTCCTAACATCCCACTTTGTTTATTCGTTGTTCCAACATAACCAGATAAATTATTATATGTTCTTAGATTGACAATATTTTTTAATGCGATATGAATTTTCTTTGATGAAGATCAAGTTGTTCTATTAAATAAAGTTTTCAAAATCACACAAAATATTGTATATTACAAGATATATGTCATTACAAATGAGACAAACTTTAAAAAAGAGCTAATGAATTGGGATATGTAGAGCTGAGAACTTTATAATAGGTGCATTGCTTTTGTTGTTACGTACTGTACCTTTTAAAATTTGTTCTCAAAAATAATTGACCTTTTTTATTCATCTCCACATGAGAAATCATACGAAATTAAAAGAAATTATAAGAGAGAACATGTTAAGAAACCTAGCACTAAGATACAATCCAAAAGTCTTTGTTTAACTGTTTACTTGAGCGTTTGAAAAGATTAACTATATTTTCTTATTATTTCTATTTCTCTCACTGACAAAAATAGCTTAAAATGTTGATCGGATATCAAACCAAATCGTGATTTAAGTTTCAATTAATTGGGTCGATTTACATGAATTTGTTTTTTCCATTGAGATTTGTCAAGAAAATTGTGCTCTATGATACTCCCACCGTTCCAATTGCTTGACCTTTCGGGTAACGGTTCATGTCGCACACAAACAATAATTTATTAGTACAGATTTGTTTCAAAGATTTTTTAACACCAATTGTATTTTGTTTTGGTAACTCTAAACTATTTTATATGTACAATTTGTTTATGTTTTCTAAAAAAAAAATTGGTATAAAACTTTTAAAAAGTTTCATAAGACATTACTTTTTTGCGTGAAAGTAATCCATAGACCACATATTTAAAAAAATATATGTCACACAAAACTCCTGAAACACCACCACTTTGACCCAACCAACTTGTAATCGATACACATCCTTCACCATCTCTACATCCTTAATATGAAAGTTCTTGCTTCTTGCTTCTTGGTAGCTTTTAATTATAGAGGGTCACACTAATCAAAAGTAAAACTTTACTCCTTTGATCTTAAACATTCCAAATTATTTTACCAATGCTTCTCTTCAACCTTCTAATGTAGCATGAACATATTTTGTATTTTTACCTAATAAGATAATATCATTAACAAGCAACATACACCATGTCATATCACCATTATTATGTCTAGTCGATCAATTCATTCATAACTAAGCCAAAGAAGTAAAAACTTAAACTCGACTCTTGGAGTAATAGTATGATTGGAAAGTTGCTTGTTTCACCGCTCTCTCATACATATCATTAACTACATCAATATGTCACACCCTTTCTTTTCAAGACCTACCATATAATGTCTCTAGGTACCTTATGTAGAGACCCGTATTTATTTTTAACAATTTTTAAATATTTTATAAATGCTAGAGTTGTGATAAAATGTGGAATATGACGTGGATATATGTTTTAGAGGCCCTTGTGTTCTAAAATTGTACTTGTGGGGCTTGATGGGTTGCATAAGTGGGTGAGGGGTGTGAGGTATATACGTATATATATGTATGTGATAGCAGGGGAGGGGTAGGTAGATTTTCCCCGTTTCTCCTTCTCTCTCTCTCTCTCTCTCTCTCTCTCTCTCTCCCACACCAACATCTCACAAATTCCCTCAAATCGACCATAGATCTTTGAAACTCACGTGTATCTCACCTCATACGCATTCTTGGCTCTTATAGATTGCGTGGATTGAGCTCAGGGAAGTATTCTTGGTGGATCTCAAGCATTTGGAGATCTAGGGCTTCATCAATCTTTAGCGTTTGCTCTCAATCCGTGAGGTAGGAATTTTTCACTCTATTTACATATTTTTGAGTTGATTTGGTGCCTAAAGTAGTGATTGATCATTCCTTGAATTCCTGTTGAAATCTGTCAAAAATAAGAAAATTGCACTATGAAACTCAACTAGTACCAATACTAGCACAAAATTTTTGGTCTTGTTCAACTAGTAACTATACCCCCTTTTTCCCTAGTACCAGTACTAGGACTAGTACCTGTACCTCGTTTACCCCAGTACCTATACTGCATGGAAAATTTTCATATTATGTTCTCTACTTTAACTTTTGCTTTCGGTTTGCCTCTTATTAGAATATAGAAGATTGATGAAAGGAAGATAAACTAGAACTTAGCGACACATAATTTTAATGCTAATGAAAGCGATTCATCATTTCGGAAATGTCATGAATATGAAATAGGTCATGTTCATGAAATTGATTCATATTTTTGAAAATATCTCATGAATTTGAGGCCGATTTCATTTCATGTTCTAAATATGTTATGTTTTATGAAATAAATGTTAAGTTCATTGTTTTGAATTGCATCATGTTCTAAAACTGTCATGTTTCCTTAATTAAATCGATTCCACATGTAACGCCCCAATTAGACCACTGACCAAATACCTTAATTTTGATCCATAAGCCACACCACATGGGCCAAAAGCTTAAGCACAAAGTACTAGTAGTAGCCCACAAGGTTTGTTATATGACCAAGATCACCCATGTAGACTTTCGATGTGGGACATGGTGTTACAATATCCCCAACTTTATAGCCTCGCGCCCTCGCGATGGTTGAGCACTATAATCACCGAGACTAATCAAACCAATAACCAATTCCAACCAAACTCCAAAGGCCTACATGGTCGTGTACATGGATGGCTCTGATACCACTTGTAATGCCCCAAGTAGACCACTGGCACAATACCTTAATTTTAATCCACAAGCCACACCACATGGTCCAAAAGCTTAAGCCCAAGGTACTAGTAGTAGCCCACAAGGTTTGTTATATGCCTAAGATCATCCATGTAGACTTCCAATGTAGAGACCCATAAAATTAATATCATTTCGAAAATCATTTGGTGAGTAAAAGAATAGTTTTATTATTAAGGTTGTACGTATGTTTATGGGGGTGTACGGATATATGTATTCGGTTGCGTATCGGACTCTCAGAGAATAGTAAAATGTAAGTTTTGACTTTGTGGTCTTGTTTGAAGGTGTTTGTATCAAGTTGCGTTCGTCCCGGAATCTGTTGAAAATTTTCACTTTCTGCCTAGCCAGTACCGGTACTGGCTGTTGCCCAGTACCGGTACCCACTATCCAGAAGTTGCTCAAATCGACATTTTGAAGGCTCTAGTACCGTTACTGGGAGTCGCCCAGTACCGGTACCCGCTGCATTTTTCTGCAATTTTTAACACGCTTTTTGAACTTCTATAAATACCCCTTTTTGTCATTTCTCACACCCAAAACCCACGAAACACACCTGGAAACACCTTTTCTCACCTACCCAACTCCAATCTCACCAAAAACTCTTGATTTCAACCTCAAATCTTCAAGATCCAAAGGTTTCCAACCTCAAAATCACAAGATTCTTACATTTGGTGAACCAATAGTGAGTTTTGTATTCTTGCTATCACTCCTTGAAGGTCTATCACATTTTTCTCTCTCTCTTCTCGATTATTTGTTGATCTTTGCTTGTTATTCATGTTTTTGGGCTTTATTAATTTGCTCTACATCTTGTATCCAAGCTTGGGTGAAGATTGTCTTTGAAGGATTCAAGCTTGTTGCTCTTGGTAGACCTAGGGTTTTGCTCAAAACCCATCTAGGTAGGGATTTCTCTCTTCCTCTACGTTTTTGTGGTGACTATGTGTGATTTAGGTGTTTATTTGCTATATATGGTCGAATAGTATGTTTTATGGCTTGAAGATTGCCTATTCTTTGAAAGTAGTATTGTGGACTTGAATGTTGTGATTCATGAGCTTTGAGTAACGTATTTGATAGTGTTTGGTCATGTGCGGAATGGGTTTATGGTATTAGCGTTGGCTGTGATGATAGGGTAGTTGTCGATGTGAAGTGATTGTGGAGTAAATTGTGTTGCAAGGGGTGAAAACACAATTTTGCAAGGGGTGGAGTATACTATGTCATAAGGGGTGGAAACACAATTTCGTAAGGGGTGGAGTACATTGTGTCACAAGGGGTGGAGTATATTGTGATGCAAGGGGTGGAAATACAAATTCGCAAGGGGTGGAATATAAATTCGCATGGGTGGAGGTTCGTTGGAAGAAGTGTGTGTGTATGTGTGTGCGTGTGTGTATATGTGTATGAGAATGTTATGATACTCGTAAAGGGTGTTGACATACATACGTTCAGATTTGGCATCTAATTTAATTTGCTGTATTCATCCTTATCATCTCACTACATATAGATTTTGTAGAGAATTTTCTACTGGGCTAATGTAGCTCAGCAAAATCCTTCTTTTCAGGTTCGAACGCGGGGCAATAGGTTGCGTGACAAGGTGTATTTGGAAACGAAGACTTTTGGAAGCTAACATGACTTAGTTAATCATCCATCTTTGTATTAGTCTATTCTTGGATAGAGATGGTATTGTAACTAATTTATGTTGTTTGATCTTTTGACACAAGATTGTAATATCCTAAATGTTTTCCACATGTATTTAACTTAATTTGGGCTACGGTGCCAAAGATGTATTTTCTCAAAACTTGAGTACCTTCGTTGTAATTAAGCAGGTGGAAAATTCATTTTGGGTATTATCTAGTTTATGCGAGGATCTTTTATCGTAATGGCTCATTTTTTTATGTTGAAAATGAAGGGCGTGACATCTGATGTGGGACAGGGTGTTACACCACAATTTTGCAAGTTAGGTTAGAAATGTACGATCATGAAACAGGGAAAATGCAAATGGTTGTGGTCATGAAAAGGTTACAAAATATTCCATGTTTTGAAAGTTAATTATTTCAAAGTATGTCATGTTTATGAAATCAATCCCAGAATGTTGCACGTTAGATTAGGAACGGTCATGAAACAAGGCAAAATGCAATTGTGAGTTAGGTTAGGAATGGTCATGAACGGACACAAAATATTTCATGTTTTTAATGATTTGTTCAACATTCTTGCAGGAGTTGTGCCTCGTGATGTGGAAGGGAGAGCTAGGTTAAAATAAAGAAAAGTGACTCTGGATAATGCTATAGTTGATGCAAGATGGATGAGCAAGAAGAGTCTCATGACAGGATATTGGCAGTTGGTGGGTGAAGGTGAAGCCCAATTTTGGGAAGGTCTCGAAGAGAAGACTCCCATTGGGATGAGTACTCGGTATTTTGCCATGGCTATTGTCAACAAGAAGCAGGATGGTTATTTAATTTCCTCCTAAAAAAAGGAAAATGTATACCTCAAACCCTACCACACCATTCAAATTTTATTTCTCACACTTTAAAATTTAAAAGAAGGGAAATTTATAGAAATGGTTATTCTAGTTTCACCCAAGTCTCATTTTCATCATTCAAGTATCAATTGCAACTCTTTCGACCTTCAAGTTTGGTTTTCTCACCAAATTGGTCCAATTGATAACTTTTGTTAGCCAGATTGGACGGATCTAGAATTTTGTATTAGCTGGCCCACACAAATTAGTAAACTCACCCATAAATCCATAATTCCTTAATTAATACAATTTACATCATTAAAAAATAAATTGGTGACTATATGTGAAACTGTATCTTATAATAGAGAAAGAGATGTGTTTGCACAAAAAAATTGTGTGAAAATTCGCACTCTAAGAAATAGATCAAACAAAAATCCTCGTAAAGAAAATGAAGAGTAGTTTTATGGGGAGTGATTTTGTCACTCCCCTTTTTGTTAACGCCACTCCCCTTTGTGTCTTTATTGATGATTTATTTTGTGAGAGAAGGGGAGTGCCATTAACAAAAAAGGAGTAGCAAAATCAATTCCCTAGTTTTATTTGAACATTATTATAAATTTATTGGGTATAATTTAGAAATTTAAAATTATTAATATTTATTTTACAAAATCGAATGGGGCACGTGTCCCCCTTGGGTTCATGCCTGCTGGAGAGAGTGCATGACTAGAGAGAGAGAGAATGGTAATATTATTTTACCATTCAATTCACTCAAAACGTTCCTTTTAGGATGGAAGATAAATAAAATATCAAGAGAAATCACTCAAAATAATATTGTGTTACCATTGTAATATACTCCCTCTGTTTTTAAATGAGAGTCCATGTTATTATTTTGAACACTTCAAAAAAATATTTATATCTTTCAATCTATAGTGCTAAAAATATCAATATGGATCTTGTTTGAAAGACTATAATTAGTTTTATTAGACAAAATTTTTAAAATCATAAAATATATTTAAGAATGTGGGGAGTAACTGAAAACATTGGAAGGTCACTACAAGAAAAATGAAATTTGGTGACGAAAAAGTAGTGACGAAATTAAATTTCGTCACTGTTTTGACAACTTCCGTGAAGAAATATTTTTGTCACCGATTATACATGTTTAGCAACGAAAAAAATATCTTTGTCACCAAAGGTACCCATTTGGCAACGAAATACATTTTTCGTCGCTGAAAGCTTAGAAAACGTGATGAAATTATTTTTCGTCACTAAAGATAATCATTTGGTGACAAAAAAATGTATTTCGTCGCCACATGGGACCAATTTAGTGACGAAATATTTCTTTCGTCACCAAATGCTTAACTTTGGTGATGAAAAATAATTTTCTCACCATTTTAATGCTTTCGACGACTAAAAATATATTTTGTCATCAAATGGGTACTTTTGGTGACGAAATTTATGAATTGTGCTTTGTCACTGAATGTGTTTCGGACATAACTCTTTGCTAAGAACTCAGATTGAGATAATTCAAATTGAATTAGAACAATAACTCAAATGACTACAACTTTCATGTTTATCAAAATTGCTAATTTTAATGTTTAAAAATTCAAAACTACATTCAAAATATATTTTCATGTTAAACATATATGTTTTATATTAGATATTTCAAATATTTATTGAAAAGTGTGTGTGGTGCAGTTGGTTGAAGCTTACCCGAAAAACTCAGGGGACTCGGTTCGAAACCTTGCAGGAGCAAGAAAGAGGGATTTTTTTTCCATATGAAACGTCTTTTGCAACAAAAAAATTTCTTCACCGATGTGACCCATTGGCGACGAATTTTTTCGTTAGGAAAAGGAATAATCGATGACAAAATTTTTCGTCATCAAAAAACACAATAGGTGAGGAAAAAAATTTCTTCACCAATTATTCACTTTTTGGTGGCGAAATATTTCGTCATCAAAAGACACTATAGGTGACGAAAAATAGATTTCGTCACCAGGTAGGAATCCTCGACAACCTTTAGTTGACAAAAATTTTTTTGTCACCTATATTATTTGTGACGAAAAATATGCAATTTGTGACGATTTTCATTCGTCACCCAATGTAATTTTTCTTGTAGTAGTCGTATAGATTTTTGTCAAAGTTCTATCATTACCATATTCCTTACTTCTCCTTTTACTTTTCCTTCTTCTTCTTTTTTTTTTTTTTTGTATTTATTGGAATGTATTCCAAATTACGATTTATTTTCTAGAGAAATGTGCTATTACAAAATAACCCCATGAGTATGAAATTGGCTTTACATGTAAAGTCACGGAATTGATCTTTTCATTATCTACCAACTCACTCTATAGAATTAATTGGAAACAATCTCATGAATATTTCCAAATTTGAAACAATAACCTCACAAGTTACCTTTTTAGGTTATAGGATTCTTCACGTGATACTTATTTTTTTCCCTTTTTTTGGAGAATTTATTTATACTTACCTAGTGGAAAATATTTAATTTAATAACATTAATTGTCTTTGCACCCAATCAAATGTTGGCACCAATCGCGATGAAAGTCCTTCTCACTAACGACAACTTTGCTTTAATATATAATATAGATAGATAGATATAGATTTACAACAGTAAAAAAACTCAAAATCCAGGGAGGTCCGATACCTCACTTATCCTTAATTGATTCATTCCACTACTCACTTGATTACATGATGGAATCGAGGTTTCATGAAAACTAGAGGGACTATCTCTAAAATCTTTCTATAAACAATGACGTTAATCTCATTGTAATTTTCCCTTTTTTTTTTTTTTGACATGATTTTAATTTTCCTTAGCTTCTCCTCCAAGACAATTTATGTACACAGTAGCCAGATCATGCATGATCCTATCTGGCCACATGAGCACACTTGCGTACGCGGCGCACGTGCGGAATCGTTGAATTTTTGGACAAGGGACGACAAGGTCCACACGCTAATCCAACGCCTGTTTTTTTGAATATACAAAATTACAAATATTTGTCAAACAGGCAACCCCTTTAATTTAAATAACACGTTGAGAGATATTGCGTATCTATGAATTATGCAGTTCTCATGGTATTGAGCTTTTAAAAATACAAAAGTCATAGTTAACCAATAGTCTTTGCTTAGTTGCCGTTCAGCTTGTCTCACGAGACGAATTGAGGATTATAAATTAAATGTCATCATATATATTAAATTATAAACTTACATATCCCACATCGTGTGTGATTACATATTCGAAACGGAACATAAATATTTTGACCAAACTTTAGATATGGAAGGCTCCGAACTATGAGATCCGTATTTACAGTTCTTATTAGAAGAAAACTATATATATAATTTAATGAACCAGATATTAGAAGAAAACTTAATGAACCCAGACACGGACATTCGCTAGTCTATATAATATGACAGGGAAGTTTTGTGAATCCGTATATTTTCGACCATTAGATTGGTACACATTTTTTTAAACGGCTGAGATTTACAGGTACAAAACCTAGCGATATATATATTATGATGAAGGAAACAATATCCAGATTTACAACTACAATTCCGCATTTTCGTCCACAATATCCGGATGCAATTAACATGGAATTAGAAGGTTTTTGAAGGATTTTCGGCCACAATAACAGGGAATTAGAAGGAAACATTTCCGGCTCCTATTTAGGCATTAGGTAAAATATTTAAGGAGTCCAAAATCTATAAGGAATATACCTTCTATATAGGAATGTGTGAGTGATTGGTTCCCTGTGATTTCGGGAAACTTATCACCACGTTTTAGAAGTCCACGTTTCTTAGAAGACCAGCCTACTGTGTGCAATTGATACCTTATATTTAAAAGTCCACGTTTTTTTGGGTTTGCTTGCATAGGTTTTCGTTTGTTTGCATAGGTTTTCCACGTCCTCCAACTCCTGAACGACCATTACCAACAGTGAGGTAAGTTCGATTTTTTCCGTTCTCATGCAAGTTTGATTTCTTTCTTGAATGATTTTTAATCATATATATTGGGTTTCTTTTACCAAAAATAACTTCTTGAACGATCAGACCATTACCAATAGTGATGTAAGTTCAATTTTTTCAGTTTTCATGCAAGTTTGATTTTTTTCATGAACGATTTTTACTCATATTGGGGTTCTTTTGTAGAAAATTGGGAGTTTCTTGAATGATTTTTTTTTACTTTTCATGTAAGGGATTCAAACATTGAAGGATTTTTTCATTTGTCATGCAAGTTCGATTTTCATATTGGGTATCTTTTGCCGAAAATTGGAAGAAAAGATATGAGGATGAGAGAATAGTTTTTTTTTTTTTTTTACAACCTTGCATGAGTCTTTTATGTTAATCCTAACTTTGTTGTTTGTTCTACCATCTTCTTAATTACTTTCTATTATTTTATTGAAGAAAGATCAGAAAAAATATATTTAGAGAATTCTTGCGTTGAGCTTAAATTCGAGGTACTACTAATTTTTTTTTTTTTTTGGATTGGAGGGTTTTTTTTTTTTTTTTTTGTTGATAAACAACAAATTTTTATTAGAACTTGACAGTACTTCGAGGTAACCAAACTCTAGATAATAGAACCTTGAATCCTAGAAAAGGAAAAGAAGAAAAAATACATGCAACAAGCGATTGAAATAAGCCAAATAGGATCAGCACTGCCTCTACCAAAATCATCTTACACTAGACTTCATCAAAATCATCCACCAAAATTATGACCCCTATTTTTTCCCCGGTCGATTCCCATGATTTATGAGGTCATTTACCTTTTCGAAGTATGATTCTCCTTTCTAGTACCTCTTTCATACCACTATACAAGAACCCATATGTTTTTCCACGATGGATTAATGATTTTATTAAGATTTTTCTTATTGGCAAGTAAGTCCATGATTTGTGCTATTTGTTCTAATTTTAAAGAGTGACCGGATATTCATACCTAAACAGGCACGAATTTTTTTTTTATGACACGAAACAAGCACGAAGTTTGATTTTGGCGTTTTCTGATCAAATGAACCCATAGAAAAGGGAAATTTTATTGCACATTTTTTATTGATTAGGTTGCCTTTAAAGGGGAGTACATTCCTAAATTTTCTTGCACATTTTTTATTTATTCCCACTCCTCTCTTTTATTTCACAATCTGAAAAGTCTAATTGTATGGATAAAGAGATGATTTTGGCCTTTTCTGATCACAGAGTACAATTAATTTATGAGTCTGATTGTGTGTTCAGTAGTATAGATACTTTTGTAAAAAAAAAAGATATTTTTTGCACAAATTTTGAGATCTTAATTAGTTCTTTAAATTATTGTAGTATTTTTTTTAAAAAATTACACGGGACATAGGGAGTAAAACTTTGTATGTATAGGCCACGTAATGCTGTCGTGTCTCTCACAGAATAACAATAACAAGGGATGCCTATAAAATTAATCATTTGTCTGGACAAAAGAAATCACAAAAGTGTAAAATTGGTTCATTTACTTTTCTGTTTGGTCTTGGTCTAGATTTGTGGCAAGTGCTAACACCTCTCTGTAAAAAAGTATGTATTTGCATTGCATTCACACGCCATCAAATGCCTTAAAAAATAAGTGTCATTGATTCTCTTCGGGTACGTCCTCTTCTATATCTGGACTTGCGGGTCCTCTTCTATATTAATTATTTTCTCTTTGGGTAAGTATATTCTTTTTTGGTGTCCCGTTTACAGGATGAGTAGTCAGGATGAAATTAATATGTTTTCAGTGACTGAAAATGTCGAGAACCATGCATGATGATGCTCAAGTAACAGTTGGGGAGACCAATCTGGAAACGGACCCACTAATTTGTAAGCCTTCTGATTACAACTACTTAATAAACCATATAAATATGTAGATGTATCTCTCAACTGAATTTAGTCTGCTAGCAATATGGAGTTACTTTTCTTTACATGTATAGATGAAGGAAGAGTTTGACAGCATGAGGAAGCTCAAGAAGCAAATGGAGATAAAATATGGAGAATGGCCCACCATGGTAAACTACGTCTTATGTTCATAGATATAGAACAACTTAAAAAATAGTGGTAAACTGCACTTTTCATTTTTGCCAACAACACAATTTTTTTAGGGAAAATGACGGCCAAGGACGTGTTTTGATAATTAATACCCGCCAAGGACATTTTGTTCATTAACACGTCCTGGGCCGTCATTTTCCCATTTTTTTAATGTTTATGGACATAGATGCAGAAAATAATGTGCATCACGTGTCTAAAACGATTCGCCTGAATGAGGCTGTTCAAGAATTAAACGAAGGGAAAACTGTTGAATCTGAACTACTAAATGGTATGCGTATGTATAAATAATGACATGCAGTTGAGTTATTTTTTTACTAGACTCTAATAAGAAAAAGTTGTCTTGGTTGTTAATTTTTTATCTGAATTTTGAAATATACACTAGGTTACAAAATAATCAAATTCAAATTGCTTTACACGTAGGTGAAGTAATTGACATGCAGCTGACACCTAAAATAGTCCAATCACAAAGAGATGCTCAAAGAGAAGTTGAAGTGTCAAATGTCAATATGAACTGCTCAACTGATAAACACTCCTTAGTCATAAGTACGCGCCTATCTTTCGTATTTTGTAAAATGACAAATGTTTAACTCTGTATTACTTTGTTAAATGTTGATGGTATATAGGTGATATAATGGTCCCTTATCCTGCTTTCGCTGATTTCCATCCTAATGGCAATAAATGGAAAGTCAAAGCTCGATTAGTAAGGATGGTACAATAAAATAAATATTTTAAATATCAAAAAAATCCTGTTTAGAGTAAGAAAAAGCTTGAGTTTTCTCAACACGGATTATTGCTTATGCCTCAATCTTGCCTTTAAATATAAGGTTGAGAAAACCCCAAGCGTATGGCTAGATCGTCGATAGCATAATAAACCGGCAAGACCGGGATCGTACCATAGGGAATGAAAGATAGCTTAATCAAATTGTAGGTATTGTAAGGTGGATTTCGGCATTTAAGAGGCCAACTTAGTTTTGCTTTTAATGGTGGAAATGCTAATGAAAAAGACTAGAAAAGAGATTAATAAGCTAAAAGAGGCAAGTCTAGGGATCATCTATCCCGTGACTTAGGCCGATATCGATTCTCGATTATAACTCAAGCGAGAGACACGACCGCGTACTCACGCCCGAAAAATTTAACTTTAACGATTACGTTTATCAAAAGATATGATTAAATGAAACTAAACTAACCTATTTTTGCTTATATATCTAACACGTAGGAGGCCACGAGCCCTCGGTATGTCGCTTGCCAGACCACTTAACTAAATGGCATATCAAGGAGTTAACACTCCTCGCTTAGACCAAAATGGCTAGGTTAATTTAATTCCGAAAATCATAATTTTAAGCCCGAGGGTTCGAGAACCATATAACCACCTCAGTCATTGGGAAAGAGTAGCCCGAGACTTAAACTAAATGACACTACTACAAAAATAGATAAAGATCTCGGTCATTTGGTGTGATCTTTCACTTTTAATCTCGCATTCAAAACCGTGGTCTATCAAGGTGTAACTAAAAGTCCATATCTTTTAACCACGTTATAAAAACCGTGATTAAAACTCATTAAAACCGAGACTAAAAAGTAAAAATTGTGATTAAAAATAACAAAACTGTGACCTTTAACAACTTTACATCTCAGTTTTATTATAAAACCGTGGTTGTTTAGAGAGAAATAATCTCAATTTTTGAAAAAACTGAGGTTAAAAGTGGCAATTTCCTAAGGGAAAAAATCCCACTCTATTTCTCTTGTGGGGTTTTGAACCCAAGTCTCCTAAGTTTTGCATAGAAGCTTCAACCAACTGCACCACACACACTTTTCAATATATAATTGAAATATTTAATATATAACATATGCATTTATCATTATAATATATTTCGAATGTCATTTTGAACCTTTAAATATTAAAACTAGCAATTTTGATAAACATGAAAGTTGTAGCCCTTTGTGTTATTGTTCAAACCCAATTTGAATTATCTCAATCAGAATTCTGAGTCTAGGGTTATACTCAAAATTCATTTGGCGACAAAACGCAACTTTCGTAAATTTTGTCATCAAAGTTACCGATTAAGCAACGAATATATTTTCATTGCCGAATGGGCCCCATTTGGCGACGAAATCTTTTTTGTAGAATGGTTGAGAGTGAGAGAGACGAACGAGATTAGAGGACGAAATTTTGGAAGTCGATCGTGACATTTATTTAGTTGTATCGCGAGCGGAGTCTATTAAGGAGTAAGTGGTCTTCAACTTTTCCTATACAAGAGTTTTCATCGCAATCCAAATAAAAAAAAATGATGTATTCTCTAACTTACAATCTCAGTTTTTAGATGACTGAGATTAAAGGTTCTTTTTATCTCAGTTTTTCCTAAATGAGATATATTTTTTCATATACAATCTTAGTTTTTGGAAAACGAGATCTATTCTTTAAGTTATAATCTCACTTTTATATTACTGAGATTAAAAAATCTTTCCATCTCAGTTTTTTCCGAAACGAGATATATTCTTTCATAAATAATCTCAGTTTTTCAAAAAATAAGATCTATTCTTTAAGTTACAATCTCACTTTTTATATTACTGGGATTAAAAAATCTTTTCATCTCAATTTTTTCATATAACTGAGATTAAAACTATAGTCTATAACATTTTACTACGCCTTTTCAAAAAGTGAGATCTTCTTAGTTTTTAGACCGTGATCTTTATACCATTTTGTAGTAGTGTGACTACGCCCGAGGGTTCGAGAACCAAATAACCACCTAAGTCATGGGAAAGAGTAGCCCGAGACTTAAACCAAACGACTACTCACACATATTAAAAAGACTAGAAATTATGCTAAATATTGAAAACATATTTAACTAATAGAAATGGAAATAAATTGATATTAGTGAAGATCTAAAGAGTAGCTACAACATTAATACTTGGAGTAGTTACAACATTAATACTTGGAAAATTGACAAACAACTAATACCTTGAAGTGTTCTTGAAGGAAATGATTTAAAAGCTTGAAAGGGATTTAATGGAGTAAAAGACTTAAAGTATAATGTGCTAGAGAGAGAGAGAGAGAGAGATGGGTCTATTTATACAAAGTGACACTCTCTCTCCAAAATATCCAGAAAATATCCCCAAAAGTAGAAACTTTCTACTAATAGAAAGTTTGAAAAAGTAGGAAAAATATCTATCGAAGGCAACAGGTATCGATACCATGAACATAGGTATCGATCCTCTCACGTCTAGACAACTTCTAGACCAAAGAAGGGACAATGGTATCGATACCATTGCCAGAGTTATCGATAACGATCTGTACTATTGCATATTTGAGGTGCTGACTCTACCTTCCTTGCCTTGGCACCTCTCTAGCATCCTCTAGGCCTTCATCACTTGACTTAAGGGACTTGGTGGCTTGACAATCACAAGGCCTTGGGTGCTCGGCTACCCTCGGAACTATCCTTGGCATCAACATGTGCCTTATTTACATGTTTCACCTACAAAGCTCCACAAAATACCTCACGTGCAATATCGAGTAAAAACGATAGATTAACCGTAAATGAACTACAAACTAAAGGACTAGCTAGAGCACCAAATATCAACAATATTGATTTACCCAAAAAAAAAGTTCTACAATATTGAGTGCTTATCACACCCCCCAACTTAAGTGTTGCTAGTCCCGAGCAACAATATAACAAAAAGTATAAGTAAACTAAGCAATTCTTCCAACAAAATAACTAAGGCACATGCTATAACCGTATCAAACTAGCAAGAGTTAAAATCAAACTCATTTATTCCCAAAACAACTCGCAGCCCAAATTTAGATGATCAACTAAGCTCTAAGTAAAGGTCAAACAAGCACACAAGTGTATCCTTGATCAAAAGAAGGATACGAGAGTTGATACTATGTACACAAAAGTAGCCATATCCCACAAAAGTGGTGCTTGAATTAAGGCATGGTGAGCAAAAATGCCATGCCTTATATGTGGAAAGCACCAATAAACGGAATTCATTACCAACAAATATCAACTATTTAACCGAAAAGAAGCATACCACAAACTAAATATGCTAACGATCAAACTTTGAATCAAAACGTACTAAGGATCAACTAAGGACTTCATAGCTTATAACACTACAAGAAAATTTGCATTAGGTGACAAATGAAAATTGTCACAAATTGCATGTTTTTCGTCACAAATAGTATTTGTGACAAAAAAAAATTTGTTGACTAAACATTGTCGAGGATTCCTACCTCGTGACGAAATTTATTTTTCGTCACCTATGGTGTCTTTTGATGACGAAAAATTTCGTCACGGAAAAATCACTTGGTGACAAAAAAAATTTGTCACCTATTATTCTTTTTGATGATGAAATATCTCGTCACCATTCTAATAATTATTTGTCACCCATTTTCAATTTCGTCACTAATTATGGCAGGTGATTGAGCAATGTAAATACATAGGTGACAAAAAAAGTTTCGTCACCAAAGAAATTAATTAAAAATAATAATTGTGACAAAATATTTTGTCACCTAAAATTTCCAATTAAAGTCAATTAGTGACATAAGATATAGTCATTAAAAAGTTGATGAGAGAAACATCTTTGGTGATAAAAAAAAATGGTCACCTTAAATATGTGTATAGGAAATAAAAGTGACAAAATAAATAGTCACTAACACTCTTCTTACAAGACAATATCATCCTATTCATTTTGGAATTCAATACTCAGCCAAACAAATGAACTATAACTTATGCCATAATAGCCAATACATCTTCATAAACCATTATAATCATGTGCCAAACTAGATATCCATCAACCACAACAACTATGTATTCTACACCAAATTAATGTCCATTCAACCATAGGATTTAAAGCACCAATATTCCCATGACAAAAACATGAAAGGTAGACCATACAATATATATTCATCATAGTTCGGTAGCATCATTAAAATGAAAAAAGAAGACTCGGAACTTCATCCAAAAAAGGAGTCTTCATAGAAGCATATATCCAGAAAAGAAGACTCGGACCTTCATCCCAAAAAAGGAGTCTTCATAGAAGCATACATCCAAAAAAGAATACTCGGACCTTCATCCCAAAAAGGAGTCTTCATATATCCAAACAAAAGTCTTCATAGAAGAGCGTGTATGTATGTATGTATGTATGTATGTATGTATGTGTGTATATATATATATATATATATATATATATATATACTGGTACCATCTTCCCCGCTACCAACCTTATGCGTATTCAATCTACACATAAAATGTAGGATAAAGCATTTTGGCTATGATATTAATAGAACACAAAACATTATGCAAACTTAATAATCAGCACAGTACACCTTATGCGTATTCAATTTGCACACACAAAGTATTTTGGTTATGTGTTGGGTGTGTTGTATCCACTAAAGGAGTGTGTTGGTGTGAATTGTGCATGTTGTGTCCACTAAAGCTATGTTGTGTCCTCTAAAGGTGTGGATTTCATTACTGGTGTGTGTTGTGTGGGTGCCAAGTGAGTTGGAACGCAAAAAATAGCCAAAAACCATCCGCAAAGATCAGCCAAGCAATCCAGAAAATTAAGAGCAGCAACAACAAACATGAGCACCAAAATGCAAAAGGGAATTGATATTGTCTTGTTTGTTCTGTTACTTTTAATCTTTCTCTTATAGTTGAGCTGTTGGGTAATGGATGTAATCTACAACTTCTATATGTCATGTTGGGTAATGGCTGTAATCATTGCAGTGGCAGCAATGTGGTGCATGTCAGTCCAGTAGGGTTTGTTTAAGATGGCTTGTGTGCATCTCAGATAGATTGTTTGATGTAATCTACAACTTCTGTATGTCATGTTGGGTAATGGCTGTAATCATTGCAGTGGCAGCAATGTGGTGCATGTCAGTCCAATAGGGTTTGTTTAAGATGGCTTGTGTGCATCTTAGATAGATTGTTTGCTGTCTCTATAGCTCAATTGTAGTTGCTCAGTATAGCTCAATTGTGTTGGTTTTCAAGTGTTAAGCAGGTACCCTCTTCTGCCTATGCTTCACTGCTACTCCTGTGTGTAGTGCAGCAAGGGTTTAACATAGAGTACCATTGGTGCTTTGTTGGTCTAGCTGATCATTCATTGAAAGTGCTGACTCTGATGGCAGTCTTTATGCTGTATAAGGTATCAAGTTGTATGTTAAGTAGTTGTGAGCTTGGGGGTTGTCCCATTGTTTGTACCTACCCTTGGGGGGTTGTCCCTTGGGTTGTTTAAGCCTTCGTAGGGGGCATGTCCCTAGTTAGCTTTTGATTTCCTGGCTTGTTTTTGACTGCTCATGTGGTGTATCATGCTCATTATCATTGCTAGCCTGCCTGCTGCTGCCAGTAGTGGCTGCTTGCTACTGTTCTGCTTCGCTGCTACTACTGCATCCTGGTTGCTGCTGGCTGTTGGCTGTTACTGTAATGGCAGCAAACTGCTACTGTATCGGAGCCCTTTCGACTGCTGTATCTAGGTTCCACAGGACTATACAAGCTGCGTGCATCATTTTGCAATTCCAACCAATCAATTTCCAAGTGTAAGCTGTCGTGTGTGTTCTTCAAGCAGCCAGTCAATTTTACAGTTGCTTCAAGCAAGTTCTTAAATGGTATTGAGTTGTGAATCATGCTTAGCTCACTTTTTTTATCTTCCAGTTGTATTAGTTCTCATATGTTCCTTTTGTCGAGTGTTTCCTGCCCCCCTGTCTAGAAGGGCTTGAATCATACGTTTTCTAGGCTTGTAGCCATTTGGCTTAGGTGTTTTCTAAGTTCTTATTTTGTTTTATTTTTCCTCCTGAGGTATGCCCCTTGTAGGCTATATATTAGTTAGCCTTTTTTCTATTTCAAGCTGATTTACCAAAAAAAAAAAATAACAAACATCAGCCAAAAACCACAATCACACCACTAGATACAACAGCCGAAAGTCAACAAACAGAGCGGCAGCCGCCCAACAATATAAAACCAGGAATAGAAATAAAGGAACGCAGACTAAACATCACACAAAGTAGGAATGTGCGCTTGAATAATTGACCGTATAGTTTCTGCTCCATTATCTACCAAAGAGGATATATCTTCTTAACCAAGCACTTGTTACTGCATCATCAAAACCAAGGTATCTCTTTCAGATAATTAATCCTACTTCACTACCACTATTTGGCATTGGTGGATAATAACAAGTTACATTGGTACGGAATAGTGGTTATCACTACCACATGTTTCCTGTTTAGTTTTTCCTACCTGGAATGCACTATGGTGATAATCAATCTCTCCCATAATTAGACTTTAACAAGTTTTCCTGCAGTGACAGTATGGCTTGGTAAGTGTTTGTGTTGACTTTTTACCGCCACTGTTAGAAAGAAAAACAATACCAAATCTGCTTGGTCCTCTATTAGGAGACAGGCTCCTCAAGTTAGATGGGTCAAAGTGGTATGGTTCAAATATGCAGTGCCTAGATGGTCTATCATTCAATGGTTGGCTGTATTAGGCAGGTTATCCACTCTAGATAGGCTTCATAAATGGGGGATTGTCATGGAGTCTCACAAATATGCAGTGCCCTTATGCCTTTGTAAGTGGTTTTGGCTATAAAACTTAACTTACCCAAAGAACAATATATATATATATATATATATATATATATATATATATAAGGAAAGCATGATGTACTAACCAGCAAGTTGTTAACCGGTGAATCCTTGTTGTTTAAGAAATGCCATAACTAGCCAAAGTCTTCCCCTGTTCCTCTATCTTATTGTTTGCTGCCTCAATTCCTTCGTCTTGTTCCTGAATTTTTTCAGCTTGCTCTTGCACCTTTCCCTTGAGGTGTGTTACATACTCCCTATTTACAGTCCTAATAGAGGAGGAAGGCCTAATGCCAAGTCCCTTCACATAGCCTGACCTTGCCTTGAGTCCTTTAATGGAGAGCTCCTCTTGCGTAATCGGAATTGCACCTTCTGGCGCATTATGTTCAGTCTCTATTTGTACCATCTGATCCTGTCATTTTAAAGTAAATGCCAAATTTAAGTTCTGACAATTTAGTAGAGACAAGTTCTAATAATTTAGAAGACACTAGTACACCACTAAAGTACTTGATACACGTACATAGAGAACTTCGGATTCTGAAGAGATCCATTTTTGCGTGTCCTTATTGAAGTGGGTATCCTTGTACATCTCTGTTACCGCGAGTACAACACCTCCATTATCGTGCATCTGATATATTATGTTCTCATCAAATGAGTTAATAAAGCATGTTCATATTGTAAAAAAAGTGAAGGCCAATATAATGGAAAACGCACCGCAGCGGCAACCCTAACTAGGAGTGACTTTGATCCACATCTATGTTTTGTCTTAGACCAAGACCTATTTTTTATTTTTTGTATTCGCAAAAGAAACATATCAATAAAATAGAAAATGAGTTACGAAGAGAAGAAGCTATTGAACTAGCCCAGTGGCCTACAATATAAAATATAAATGCCCAGAAGATATCGATATATATAAAATAGCCCAGTTGTGATTGAACCCAATGGAAATTTAGACTTAAATTGTCAGTTGGCAGGTATTGAACTAGCAGTGGAATTGAACCCAAGTATAATCAGGAAAACAATTAGAAGCGAAGTATATGAAGATTGCATGAGTCCTAATTGAGCTAGCTATGATGATGAAGAATCTAGAATAGCAACATGTCTAGTCCTCTCAGAAGCTGAACCCCATTTCTTGAATAGCAACATATTGATTACTCCTGAGGGCTACATAGCAGCCAGCAAACAACAATAGCAGACTTCTAAGTACTAAATAGAAGCCAGCAAACAACAATACAGGAACAGCAGTAGCATTGCAGAATTGAAGGAAAAAATGTAGAAATTTGAAGAGGAAACTGCAGAATTGAAGAGGAAACTGCAGAATTGAAGAGGTATATAGTAGAAAATGAGGAGGAAATTGACTCATTGATGAACCTTGTACAAAAGCTAAGTGGAGAGGTGCAACAATTGTCCACACAGAACCAAGAAGCAATCAAGAGAAGTGAGGAGTTGGTGAATCTCTCAATACTATCTCGTCGAAAAGAATGGCACCAGCAGCTACTTGCATTGTCTTTGCTTGTCATTTGTATGGCCATGTTTTATAAGTATTGTAATGTGGTTCAAAATGGCAAATTCCTAGCTTTGCCATGAGAAGCACCTATGTACTGAAAATGGCACATCCTGTCCAAATGCCTAGTAGCTATCTGTGATGTTGTTCTATATGAATGAAAGAAGTGTTCCCTAGCATTATGAATGCAGTTCAAATCCCTGCATTATGGTTTTTTGATAAGTACTTTGTTTGGACTTGAATCATTAAACCTATCCTCAGTTTGGAGTTGAATTAGAGAGGAAACATGACTGGAATTCCCCCAAGTAAATCAGCAGAGTTGCAAAGCCATATTGAATGTCTAAAGACTGATTAATCTAGGAATTTGACAGCAATAGCAGTCCCTAAGACCAAATGGCATGTTTTTCTTCAAAAGAAGCAACAACATTTCACAATATAACAGTTTGGCAGTCAATATTAGAGACCAAAAAACTAAGAATCCTATAGTTGTGAGCATACATGGATGAAAGCCATGATGAAGGCCTAATCCTACAGTTGTAATCCATAAACAGCCATAATGCTGTTGGTGATGTTACTTAGTAAGTGCCATGGGCACAAGGGCAGAAATGAGGGCAAAAAGGCAGCAGGAAAAGCAACATTAGAAAAGGGAAGAAAATCGAACCTGTTTAAGGTGTTTTTTTCTGATCGCTCCTACAAGACCACAAACCAACAGAGAAAATTATAAGGGTTTCAAGTTTAGGATGTGGTTTTTCAATAAAACCCAAGATTAGGATGCTATAACAAGAACCATCACTATTTCTCTGGTGAACGAGATTACCAACCATTTTGGAACAGTCCACTTCTTAGTGACTAAGCTCGTCCATTGCTCTGGATTGACACCAGTTGGTGGGTTGTTTCTAGCATACTCTTCCCCCCTCGTTTCTTGTACTTTTTGTGCAAAACGAAGTTGTAATTGCTCAAGCTCCGTCCACATTGTGTTGCCACTACCTTTTCAACATCAGCTGCTGCAGATAACTAACTATTGCTATTTGAGCAGCAAACAACAGTAGCAACAGCAGTAAGCATCAGAATATAGAAGCAAACAGCTATGTATAGCAAACAACAAATGGCAGTAAGCATCATCAGTAAGAGTCATTCAAAGCAGCTAAAAGAAAACAGCTATGTACAACTAGAGTCGTTCAAAGCAGCGAAGCAAAGACTAGTGGATCTGAATATGCTCAATGAGTCCAGTTACAATAACAGCTACCAAAACAGCTAATATACACAGTATTAGCAGAAAAATCCAGCACATTCAAGTATCATATACTTGGGACACAAGCACATGTACTTTCCAATAGCTCACAAGCACATATATGCTAACAATGGAATTAACAAGAAGTTAAAGTAATAGCAGGTGCACAAGTGTCCTGAGCATAAAACTTTGGGGTCATCACATTGCAAATGCCCACCAATGAAAACCAAAAACCCCTCAGGTATGATCAAGTGATATGAGGGTAAGTATGATACAGTTATCACAGCCATGCATAGAAACAATCAAAAAATGAAACCCTTGGTACATAGCCAGCTATCACATTACTTCTTCTTTTTCGTAAGGTTATCAGTTAATTGTTCTTTTTTCCACAAAAATTGCACCAGTCATAATTTTACTTAGACTACATAAAACAAGATAATGTAACTGTAAAAAGAAACCATATATTACATTACTCACCGCCATTGTTCTCAGGTAGCACCTCATTTTGTGGCTGGGCACTGGGAGGTACTGAGGCTTGGCTTTCCATGCTGGGATGAGGTGTTGATCGGGTGACCCTCTCAGAGATCAGAGTTGCACCACATTGTGGCTCTGTATGTGATTGTGCTGGTAGACCACCTGGTGTTATCTCTATGTCCTACAATAATAGAATACAAAATGCACCAGCATTAATACATATTGCACTTCATTCATACGAGAAGACAATAGAAAAAGTACGAGAAGAAAAGATTAAAAAAAAAAAGATACATAATTACCTCTTGCTCGAAAGAGTCATCAGACTCACTGTTATAGCCATGACCATCCTCGTCATTTGATAGTATATAGTCAGGGTCGTCCACCTGATCAGCCCTACCACGCTTCCCATTATCATTTGCACACTGGTACCAAGCCGATCCCATCATCGATGTTGCAATTTTCATAACCCCAAGAGATTCCAATACCTCATTGTTCCTCTTTACTTTCTCATCTCTTATCCTCTCATAATGTGTTTTGTAATGAGTTGCTAGAAAATTAGGCTGGAGCATTACTTTTCCTTGTTTTTTTTTGGTAGGCACATTTTCTTCTCTAGACATTTCTGCATGACAATGAACTATAAATAAACAACACAATGTAAAAGTAATGCAGATTAAAAGCAGTGTAAAACAAAATATCTAATGAAAACCCATAGCTTCAAAACTAAGCACATGTAAAATACATATAAGGATCCACATACAATGCTTAGAAGTACATATATCTACCCAAAAAAAAGAACTAAGCGTCATAATCCATATCAAGATCCATATAAGCATCAGATATTTCATCGTCTTCACCAGCTTTGTCATTTATATCCTATCATATTATTTCATGCTCTTCATCAGTTTATTGAAGAGCAGTTTTTGAATGACAAGTTGGAAAACACGGTGAAGTCTTCCGTCTTTTCAAGTGGTAGTAGATATATATGCTTCAACATACACTCCAACACAGTTCCAATACAGTCTCCTAATCCCCTTACGCATACAGCTTTATCTTGTTCCATTAGATTTGCTTTTCCATGTTTGAGATTTTTTTTTCGTAATAGCTTTATCTACCGTAGAGGTTCCACTATCTAAAGTGACTTCAATAATTAATCAAACCAGTTGGTGCCCTGGTTTGAAAATCTAAAATGGGAACATGCAAAGACAAACACTACGTCAGAAAAGAGAGTACTAAGATCTCTATGTGCAAAACAAATCCAGCAACTTAAAAAATTCGTAAAGTAAAAGTAATTTTTGCAATGGCACTCCCCTTAATGATCTCAAGAAACTTAACTTACCAGGCCATTTAAGCGAATTCAAAATGTTTTAATTTAAACGTTATTGTAGGAGACTTCAGCTTTCCCCCTTAAATATGTATCTATGTTTCCTAAATATCACAACTCAAACCATGGAAAGGTTATGCCTCAGATTTTTATGCCTCTCTTCACCAAGGTAAATGCCTCGCAGGGGTGCTATCATTTTGTAATATGGTTGGCAGAAAAGAATTCCTTGAAACCTAGATGATACCTCTTAATGAACGAATGACAAAATAAAAAAATGCACAATTTTCTAGTATGGTCCATAGCTACTCAACAACAGATGATATCCCTAAGAATACATCAACCTTCAACGGTTGAAAACCGACCGTATTGATACCACCAAACAAACTTCATATGTGCATTAATTCTTAATTCTGTCACACTCTATGGTTGCACTTACTAAAACAAAAATATGAATAGAAAAATAACTCATGATCAAAGTATAACATTCTGACAGATAAAACAGACTATCTAGAAACAGACGACAACCCATAAATAGAAAAAAAATGACGGCAGATAACACGGGTTATGGGGTTAACCATAAATGGATGAGCAACTAGATCATGATGGGGAAGTGCTGAATTACAAACACACACTATATTGGTGGATGTGATGCAACTATTCGTTAACGAATGGATAAGGTGTTTTCCCTTGGTGTAGGGTCTTCTTTCAGTAGTTTTTACAAAGAATAAAATGCCAATCCTTCAACCACACAATGGGTAGCACTACAACAGACACAGTACATATACAATGCACAGAAGGCCCACAATCCAAATGTAAGAAAAGCCATAGAGAGAACTTCATCAATAAAACAGAGAATAGCAGTCTCAGACGTACATGCCACAATCCATGGACATAAAACAAGAAGTAGAAGAAAAGAAAACAATAGTTCATTTGTTACTAAATTGTCGTCAGTTTGGTCTTCTTGTTTTTTGATAACTCAGCGTGTTCGGATCACATTACACGCACCTCGACTAATCCATGGAGGGAGCAATCACATCATCTAGTAGTGGGGCCCATTCAAAGCTATAGTAAAGACTCTTATGAACTAGCCCACAAAAATTGATAGCACCTACGAGGTTTCAAACTAGAGAGCTAGTAGAGAGCAAAGCTCTAAGTTCTAGAAATCAACCACCTGATTAGCGTCTTAAGGTGGTACCGTAGTGGGAAATAGAATGCCTAACTTGATGATTGGATAGTTGTGACAAATATTAGCAATGGTGCTTGGAATCAATATTGTGTGTATTCCTATATCCTATAGTCACTGTGATGATGAGGAACCTGAGACCTTAGGTTTGCTGGCAGCCCCTAATTGACAGATACAAGAAGAAATTTGCTACATGGGTATCTATAGAATTACTTTGGTGAAACCAGTCCTTGCTAATCTCCCCATTTACTACATAGACTGTTTGGACTAACTGCAGGGGATGTTCAGGGCTTGAGAAAATTAAAACTCACTTTTATGGAGAAAAAGTGACAGATGCACCTTGTTTGGTGGGGGAAGGAGGTGAGTTCACATATCATGGAGTGGGATCCATAGTGACTAAAAATGCAGCTCTTCTACTAAAATGGAAGTAATTCGATGTCAAAAAATTTCGGATGCAAAAACTTGGATTTCAACTGCTGATGCTAATATTTTCTCAATTTTCTGAAGGGTCCAGGAGAGATATTGTGCGAAACCAATGAGAATTTTGAATTGAAAACTGGGTGAGGTAACTTAGGGAGATTTTTGGAGGACCTTTATTGGGAAGTACATGTTGTAAAGAAACTTCTCCAACAATAAACCCATTGTCTTTGGGAATGAAGTTAAGATGTCATTATTCAGAGTGACAGCTAAGGACTGTTACATGGAATTTTCTCTTTAGAAGACATAAATTCCTCTGGAAGGACGAAGGCCTTCAGATGTAGTTGGATAGTATGGGAACCATAGGAAATATGTGTGGGCCTCGGATACAGAAGCATCCTCTTACAGGGCTTTCATCTTAACCATGAAGCTGGGCATTCAATTCTTAGACTTGTTCCGAAAGGTTCAATCCCCTCCCTAAAGGAGAGAACTTCATCAATAAAACAAAGAAAAAACAGAAGGCAGAACTACCAAAGCTACAACATAGATACAACGCAAAGAAGACACACAATCCAACTGTAACCATAGAACCTTGCCAAAAAACAATACAATATAAAGACAGACAAACCATGGAGAGAACTCCATGAATAAAACAGAGAATAACAGTCTCACAAAGAAAAGAACATTACATCCAATGGGAAAATTGAATGAGCCCATACCCATCACGAACCAATCTTCCTGCACATAAGTGTACAATACACCACTACAAGGCATAAATCAGCACCAAGTTGGCCTAAATCTTGGCAACACTTGACCAATTCCGTATGAAACCTTACCAGTAATGCATGACATCAATGTTGATCTTTAAAGCTAGCAGATTGAATTAGATATCAGCAGCATTATATTCCAAACAAGGACTACAAATCAGCACCACACCTCTCACACTAAGAACATAGCAACAAAGTTTTGACAGCAACAGCAAAAGACGCGTATAGGGGATCATCACAGGATTAAAATGATGGAAAATGACACAATATCCGGCCTCTTAGCCCTCCCACGATTGGGAGATGGAAAGAGGTATTAGAGAGAACACATAACTTGCATCCGTTCCTAACATCAGCACCAAAACCAGTAGCCTACAATGACAACACATAACTTGCATCCGTTCCTAACATCAGCACCAAGACCAGAAGCCTACAATCAATTCTACCCCTAAAACAGTCTTAAAAGATCCCTAAAGTAGCCTACAATCAGAACCAAAACCAACCCCAAATCTAACCCCAAGCAACTCACATCTACCCTTAAAAAAGCCCTACAAAAAAATCCTAAAACCAACCCAAAATAAACTTGAAAACAACTCTAAAAAATCACTAAAACCAGTCCCAAAACAGCCCCCAAGGAACCATAGCCCCACCATTATCCCTCCTCTATTAACTACAATCATTTTTTACTGAATAAAAAAGTTAAATCCATAAAAACACTAGGGCATAAGTTATAAGGGTACAAGTATCAGAGAAATACTAAACAATCTCACTGTGTTAGCACACAAAAGGAACAAATTAGATAAAATAATCAAAAAATTCACATTATGAATAAACTAATCACGTATGGGAAATCCATATAGAAAACGTAGAATGGGTTACAATGAGTTTACGAAGAAACCGAGGGAGGCTTATGGGTAGAGGGGGAGTCTGATGCGGTGCGCATAAAGGAGGAGTACCACCTAAAGCATTCCAAGGCCTACTAGTCGGTCTTTTCGTAAATAACTGACTGAGGCCTTTGGTTTTGGGCCCACTTGGATTCGATCCGGAACGGCCCAATGGTTAGGACACATGGCCTTTGGCCATGAGCTGCTTGTTTTTTAGCCTTTTTCGGCCGTTTAGGGCTCTAAAGGGCCAAATTTGCCGTTTTAGAAAATAATCTTTTTGCCTATAACTTTTGATAGGAAAGTCCAATAACGTTCGTTCTTGTTAGAGAAGTTTTATTTTTTCTTTTATTTTCAGAATATGTAATAATTTCAGAACTTTCCGAAATTGGTGATTTTTCCTTTTCCTAGTAGGGCTAGGGTTTGCATCGTATTTAAGGAGTTGTAAGCCTTAGGGCTGGACAGTTTTGAAGTTCTGCCCTGCATCAGAGTCCAATAGTTATAAAAGATTTAACAGATCTATGGGATTACAAATCTAGAGTTCAATGGGTCACCCAATACAACGGGCTTCTTTGCTCCACAATTCCTACGCATATGCAGAAACCTTTCTTCACCACTTCTCCTAGCTTGGACAATGTCCCCCGAAACCCAAAAGCAAACGACTGTATTCTACCTATTTTAGACACTCGGTTTCTGTCATGCTTTGCTATTTCTCCAAAGAAAAATTTGCAACCTAATCAAGAAAAATCAAGGGGAATAGAGAGATACAAAGAGAGAGAGAGAGAGAGAGAGAGAGAGAGAGCGCTCACCTGAGTCAGGAAACTGATATTGATGATGCCGCTGCAAGAAAAAAGGAATGCAATTAAGAAATTTGGATGACAAAATATTTTGAAGGTCAGATTCCATCAAAAGGAGGCTAAAAAGACGTTCTTGTAACGCCGCCTTTATCTCCATTACTTGGACCTCAAACAACTCATTCTGCACGGCAGAAAGGTAGCTCGAGACAAAATTGTAATTCGGCCCCCGAGCGAGTACAAACACCATATTTCTCGAGGTTCCAGAGGAGAAGATGGATGGTACGACTTGTGGCTTTGAAACTAAAGGAGGTGCGGCAGAGAAAGGCCACGTAGTAACAATTCAATTTCTAATGGGGTGATTCCTACCACTGGGTTATCTGATGAAGGGGACCCATAGAGGAGAAGAAAGAGAGAGAGAAGACGAACACCATACCTTGAGAGAGAGAGAGAGAGAGTCGAAGTTGCTGAGAAAGGAGGCTGGGGAGCAGTCTGAGAGAGATGGAGTGGTATGAGAGAGGTGGAGCGGTCTGATGCTGATGAAGGGGGAACTTTGGGATGAACGCCCAAATTTTTCCCCGCCCCTGAAACCCGCCAAAATTTTCCGGCCCCTTTTTTTTTTTTTTTTTTAAAAATTCCCTCTTTAAAATGGAAGACAAAAAGAATTTGTCACCGAAAGCATTTCCGTTGGTGAGGAATTATCTCGACACAAAATGGTTGCAAGTATATGTGGAGGAAACGAATTGTTGACGAAATTTATTTTTTCGTCACCTTATTTTTTTTTGTTCACTCTTTTGCTGACAAAATTTATTTTTTCGTCACTGATTAACTATTTCAGCAAATTAGTCTAAAGTCCAAAAGAAGAGGTACCAAAGTAGATTTAGTCCAGCTTAAGTTTCAGTGATGTGTAAAGTCCATTAATGAAAATATTTTAGAGTTTAAGATCCGTGAAAAGACCAAATTGCCTTTAATGAGACAAGGGCCTTGTTTGGCTAACACAAAAAATGTCTTTTTTCATTTAAATGATTTTAAATGAGACAAGGGCCTTGTTTGGCTAACACAAAATATGTCTTTTTTTGTGTTTTTCGATTTTGTTGCACTTTCATAGGGTACCCTAGGATTTTAGACACTTTCATAGGGTACCCTAAGGTTTTAGGCACTTTTATAGGGTTTTAGGGTTCATTTTCCTATTATAGGATTTTAGTGATTTAGGCACTTTCATAGGGTACCCTAGGGTTTTAGGCACTTTCATATATAGGGTACCCTAAAATTTTAGGCACTTTCATATGGTATCCTACGGTTTTAGGCACTTTTATAGGGTTTTAGGGTTCATTTTTCTATTATAGGGTTTAGCGGTTCTCGAGGTTTCAGAGGAGAGTGAGACACTTGTGGCTTTGAAACTAAAGGAGGTGCGGCAGAGAAGGCCACGTAGTAACAATTCAATTTCTAATGGGGTGATTCCTACCACTGGGTTCTGATGAAGGGGACCCATAGGGATAGAAAGAGAGAGATAGACGAACACGCATACTTTGAGAGAGAGAGAGAGAGTCGAAGTTGCTGAGAAAGGAGGCTGGGGAGCAGTCTGAGAGAGATGGAGTGGTATGAGAGAAATGGAGCGGTCTGATGCTGATGAAGGGGGAACTTTGGGATGAACGCCCAAATTTTTCCCCGCCCCTGAAACCCGCCAAAATTTTCCGGCCCCTTTTTTTTTTAAATTCCCTCTTTAAAATGGAAGACAAAAAGAATTTGTCACCGAAAGCATTTCCGTTGGTGAGGAATTATCTCGACACAAAATGGTTGCAAGTATATGTGGAGGAAACGAATTGTTGACGAAATTTATTTTTTCGTCACCTTATTTTTTTTTGTTCACTCTTTTGCTGACAAAATTTATTTTTTCGTCACTGATTAACTATTTTTGGCGACAAAATAAAATTTCCTCTCCTTAAATTTTTTTGCCTTCTTAATTGGTGGCAAAAAAATATTTTCCTCACAAAATAGGTATATTTGGAAACGAAAACTACTTTCCTCACCACCATTTCGTCACATATTCTCATTTTTCTTGTACTGTAATGACCTTGGTTTAACAAAAGAATAATTAGCAAAATGGGTTGGCGGCCATATAAGAGCATGGTTCAACTACCCTTTGGCTGCCACCAACTCAAACTACCAAGTCAAAGGCCACATGCCGGCCACAACAAAAACTTGCTAAACTACCAGTTAAGAGTTCAACTTCTAAAGACAATAAAAAGATAGAAAGGTGGGCTGTCAACCACTAAGCACCTCAACCAAGTAAAGGGATTTTAAAGTACTACTACCAATGACTCTAGACATCCTCCTCACTGCCCACCAGGAGCAGCGCCCGGTCCAAACAAAATCTCCTCCTCACTCTCTGCCTCCTCAACCATCGGGGGTGCCTTGCACTTCTCATCCGTAGTACTCTCAATGTACTATGTATGCCAATGCAACTCATGCTTAAGCTCCCCAACTTCTCCCTCTCTTTTTTCTCCTTATTGAGGCAATTCCAAATTGCTATGTTCTGGCAACAAAGCTTCCTCCATATACTCTCTTGAGACGCCCTAGAATCGGGTACCGTCCATAGAGATGGCTCGGATGGAATGGAAGCTGATTGGCCTGCTGATGTACCTGTAGTGGAAACCTTGGATTGGGACTTGCTTTTTACAAGCACAGCCTTGGTGATAATTCTCGGAGATGGTTCTTCAAGCTTTTCATACACCCCCTTTGAAATACCTTTCTGCCTTAAAAAAGTGGTGATTATGCTCGGGAAAGGCAAACGGGCTGTGCCAAAAGTATCCCCTTAAAAATCTACCAACTGCTCAAAGATGAACGTCGCCCAATCCGCACTATAATCAGTATCATTCATGAACACATACATCACCTCCGCACTCTTTCTTGATGGCTTATTCTCAGCTCCTCGGGGATACAGATTGTAATGACAACTTGGTTTAAAACTCGATAAGTATCTCTAAACCTCCCTGGTTTGTATGGAGGGACCCTGAAATTAGGAATGGTGGGGATAAAGGTCACTGATAACAATATCCGATTCAATCGGCTCGGCACGTGGGTAATTGACCAAATCTCCTTCACGCCGCTCGTAACGCAAATACTTAGCAATTGCAGGAACATCCACCACAATAGTTTTACCATTTACTTTTGACTTAATTTTTCCAGAGGTCAGTACATCACTAATGTCTAATTTCTGATAGAATTCAATGACATTATAACCATACAAAGCCTTAGTCCAGAAAAGCAAACCTTGATTTCGAGTTGGATGATGATATTGCTATTGTTGCCAAAACTCCTCCTGCTGATTTGCCTCACTTTTGAACCCCTTGTTTGGTATTGACTCCACCCAATCCAGTTTAGCATCCACCTCCATCTTCTTCGGTGTCCTACGCTTACGACGTTTCTCACGTTTGCCCGTACGACTCTCCAATGGAACAGAGTCCTCATCACTGTCCTCCACCATGAAATCATCCTCACTCTCTTTGACAATCTCTTGACGAGATGAGGTAGCAATGTTCTTGCCCATACCTTTCTTACGAACCATTTTGGTAGTGGGTTAGGGAAATTTCAGAATTTTGGGGTGATTGGTGAGAGGGAATGATGAATATGTGGAGAGGATGATGATATATGTGTAAAAAGATGAAGGAAATCGAAATATATGGAGGGAGAGAGAGAAATTTTGAATTTACCTTGTATAGGATGAACTAGAGCTTGAAACCCTTGAAAAACCTTGCAAACCCTTGAATTTGTTAAAGAATCATGGTGATTGAGGGTGGAGATGAAAGATTTGGAAAAGAAATTAGAGGATTTGGTGGGATTTTGGGAGAACTATGGGGGTTAGGGTTCGTTGGTTAAGATGAGTATGGAGGATAGAGAGAACTATGAGGGATAGAATCAAATTGATCGGGCCCTGTTCTGCATTTTAAACTGCCTGAAAGCAACAGGAATCGATAAACTCCTCAAGGGATATTGATACCCTTAAGGCTGGAGACAACTAGACACAAAGTTATCGATAACTTTAGCAAGGGTATCGATAACAATCAGCTTTTTCTGGAAATTTTGATACCACTTCACCTGTTTCACTCCTGAACACTAGTAAAACAACCTCAATCCCTCCAAAGCACCTCTCAACATTGAAACACACTTCCCAAAAACCCTCCAAGCATCCGGATCCTTAAGTTAATGAACAAAAAAGGGAGACACTGACTAGGATACGAAATTGGACTACGGGACACGTTTGTGGTATAGTCATACAAAGAATGCCTTGTATCTCTTCCTAAGTACGCCATAGATTCCATAATGATTTAAAATAGGCATCAAACACACTTAGGCATGAACATGGGAATAAATCCAAACTAAGAACATAATGTTAAAATCACGGGATATGGGTCAAACTTGCTCAAAACACACTCATCACCTAGATTTTTATCTTTTAAACATGCATACGAGTTGAAATGCACAAAATCAGTCACCGAACTCTTGCCAAATAGAAACTAATGAGCATGTGCCAAGTCACTTAATTCCACTAACTTTGTACAAACAGAAGGATTGTCCTAAGAAAAAAAATGAAAAATTTATACTAAAACCATAAAAACACACACACACACACACACACACACTTCCCATCTTATACGGACGCCCTTATTAGGCTAAAATGCGGACGCTCTTCTGTGGTCGTTGGATCTCATCCAACGGATGAGATTTTAAAAGCCTTCTCTCGGGTTAAAAAGACCCATATCTAGTCAATTGGTTCCAGGTCAACAACGTGGGTTATTCCATGTTCACTTTTCCTTTCCCGTTCAAACCAAGAGAGAGAGGGAGAGAGAGAGAGAGAGAGAGATAATAGGCAACAATCGAGAAAAAGAAACACCCCTTTCCGTTTGCTTCGATCGAGAGACACAAGGCGGTCAAATCTCCAGGTATTCTCTCTCTCTCTCGCTTTCTCTCTAGCAAGCAGAAACCCGAAACCCTAATGTTAGGGTTTTTTCCTGTGTTTTTTCTGTTAACACAAAGCAGATCCACGAAAAAGAGACCACGATCAGAGAACAGCGACAAAAAACAGGGTTCCATTTCAAGGTATCATTCTCTCTCTCTTCAAATCTTTGTTTTTTTTTTTTTTTTTGGAGTTACGGTGCAAAGTCTGTATCTTTATCATGTTTCTAGAATATTTGGTGTTCTGTAGTAATATAGGTAAATGATTGGGTTTAACCGTTTAATGGTGGCTGTTGGAATGTATTTAATTATATGCACTTTAGTCTGACTTGTGCCTGAACTATATAGAACAACTAGGTTATTTGGCAACTATGAACTTTGTTGTCTTCCAAGTAATCTTTTGTTGGTTTTCGTAGTAGAAATGTATTTGGATTGTAGATAGATTTTAAAAAAAAAACAGTGTTTGTTTGACAACTGTAAACAAGTATGCAGTGTAAACAAGATTTTATTTTATTTTATTTTTTACTTTTCAATTCAGCTAATTGATGCAACTTTGCTTGGTTAGACTATTAATTGGGAGCACTAATGTTATTAATTTTGTTTTAATATGAAAGGGTTATTAATATTATCCTTTGTGAAACCATTTGTGAAACCAGATATGGAGATCGATCAACTAGACGAAAATGTTATGCCACCTTCGACGGACCACCAACCAAGGTTAGTCTCTCTCCCTCTCTCTTTGGGTTAATAAATCAGGGTTAAAAATTAGGGGTAAATGCAATTGTGTGTTTGAATGCAAAGTTGATCAATTGTTATTGTTTTGTCTTTTGGGTTCAAGTATGCAGTGTTCAAGTATGCCGTGTGAATTATTCCCTAATTCTTCTCAAGTATTTTACACTCCCTAAGTTAATAATGACCTCATACCAAAAATCAACCAAGAGTATGACAATTTAGATGACGTTCTAAACTTCTACAACGCATAGGCTAAAGAGTCAGGATTTAGTATGCGATCGATTCTAGCAGAAAGAATAAAGATGATGTAATCGTTAGGAAGGAGTATTGTGGAAAAACTTTTAAGTTCAGGTCCAAAGAAGCTACGTGACATGAAAAATGTAAGCGAAGAAGGAGTATTGTGGAAGAACTTTTGTGATCTAAATTTAAAATTGTTTCATTGTTTACATTTTAATTGGTCTGCTTTTTTGTTAGTGTAGACACCCTACCCTGGACTATCCGGATTAGCTTATTTACGGTCTTTTGTTGCCCCAATGATGATTAAAGGTCGAGAACATTCCAAGGTCGATGACAGGTTTTGAGCTTTGAGCTTTGGGCATTCCTCATCCAAAACCTTTCGAATACCAATTTCAAACCCTTCAAGCCAGAACCAAATGGCCCCATGCGAAACCATACCGGCTTACGCCAGTGTCCTCATGGCGTGCGCCAGTGGACTGCCACGTGTCGATCATCGACCTTTGACTCAGTCTGACTGGCACACGCAGGTCCAACTCTGGCGCACGCTGGTCAAAGCTAGTCAAATAACCACTTTTCTGTCACGTGCTCGAGACGTTGTAACCACACCAGTACAGGGAACAGTCCCCCTGATGATTATATTCTGCAGGGACGTTCCCCCCTCTCTCCTACACACCCCATCACCTAGTCCCATGCATTTAATGCATGGGAGGCTCCCTTTAAACTCAACCAGCCCTCCCTAACCCAACTGATCATCTCTCTCTCAGCCCCTCTTGCTCTATAAATACCCCCCCTGTATTCATTTGCAAGGGTTTAACCACATTAAGAGTTCAAGCATACTCTTCTCTTCCTAGTTCTCTCACATTCATTCCATTGAAGGAGAGAAAGCAAAAGGGCCACGCCCACATATTTCACACTGCCATTCACTCATATACCCTTCATCCATCCATCAAGTTCAAAGCTCAAAGCTCAAACCTCTTCTCAACTTCAAAACCAAAGGTATACCACCTTTGTGTGGCCTTCTGTCCTGACCCTTGAGAGGAGCCAGAAAGGTCCAGGCTAGTAACCAATACTAGTCCTGGCCTTAGACTAGTAAAATAAAACAATCAAACAAGACGAAACATGGCACACGCTAGTACTTATAAGCCGTACGCCAGTCATGGCGGTACGCGCATTACTGGCATGGGGATCATGGCTCGTCTATTTCTTGCTTATATTTTATGTTCATCACCTTATAACATGCTAATAACCAATTTTATAGTTTTCTGTATCCTAAAATTGTTAGCTGTAACTTTCAATACATGCTTTTTGTCGCTTTAGAAGGCCTCTGGGTTATTTCTGGTCATGTTCCAGATCCCAGATGATGTGAAGCCAAGCACTGGATAAGTGGTATAACTGGCGTACGGCCTCTCAAGAGTGGCGTACGGCAGTCATGCTAAGGACCAGTGGCTGGCCGTTGCATCATAGTTCAGTCCTGGCCTCTTTTCATGTCTCCACACTGTTTATGGGGTTTCCTGTCCATTTTCGTGGCTTCAAGCCATTTTATCTGTCTGTAATCTGTATATATGCTGCTATTAAACTGCGTGGTTTGTCTTGGGTGTGCGCTGGTCCATTCCAGAGCCCAGAGGGTTGCAAACAAAGACTGTGAATGCATGCGAATGGAGTACGCCACTTCTTAGGTGGCGTGCGTAGGTTATGTTGGTATGCAGTGGCTTGACGAGTGCATACCGATGTGTTCCCTGCTCACATCTCTGAAAAGTAGCGTACCTCATCTTGTTTGAGCTGATCTCAGTGCTTGTTCTCAATCTATATTCATTTATTGATTCAAGCAAATCATCATCCATAAACACAAAATTGCAACATGTTACAGTCTTAATCCCCATTAACTGTTCCCCCGCCCTAACTGGCTAAAAAAATGATTAATGAGAGAAAAACGCAAACATTTTACAAAAATGCCTGAGTCTCCGGATTGGGCGAGAGGGGTGCCATAAAACCCTTCCCCTCTCGTTACCTGGCCCCGGAACCTCAGATATCGAAGGTGACGACGGTCCAGTCTACAAGCTTTTTCAAAACTCAAACAAATGTAGCAGAACGTTTTTGAGTTCGGTTCCTTGGGTATTTCTCTGCTAAAACCAGAGTGGCGACTCTGAATTGAAGCGTCTCTCCGTGCTTTTCAAAAGAGGGCCGCACCCGATCTTTAAACAACAAAATTGAGAAATTTTGGGGCGCGTGCCCACAGTTAGCTCTTCGCAAAATACTAGGTTGAATGACGAAGACGACGAAGACGACGAGGACGACGACGACGAGGACAACAACGACATTGACCATGACGATGCTGATGACTGTAAGTGTTCATAATAATATGCTTCAATTATTTATTGCACCGTTGTTGTCTTTTGTTTCTCGTATTGATATTATTACCTATTTGATTTGCAGGATGGATTGGTGCTTCCTCTTTCTGATGTTGATCAAACTTGTAGTACTGCTGTTGTGAAAGCAATCAAGAACCAACCGATGTGGTTTTGTTGTATGATGGTTAGATAACAAGGAGATATGCCATCTGTTTTATGGCAATAATGGATAGTGGTAGACAGAGGCCCCCCTCAAATTGCTGTTGCTTCTATTTTTGATGATTTTGATGAAACAGTTCTAGTAGATGTATTCCTATTTTGAGAAAGCTCGATGCATTATTACCTTCTTCTTTTTGTGTGGATGTTTTGGACATGTACTTTAGTTGAATTAAGGCTCCTGCACTCGCTAAAATTTAGCAAAATTTTAGCAACTTTTGATTATGATTTGGAGGCAATGAAAACAGGGGAGGAGAGATGGTCTTCTCTGGAAAACAGGGGAAGAGTGATGGTCTTCTCTGTTGTCTCCAAAATGAAGGAAAATTTCCATCTATTCATTGCTGGGTTTGAAAAGGCATATCTATTTCTTTTTCAGCCATTTAATAACATGCATTTAGCTAAGAATAGCGTCATAGTAAAAGAGTTACATGGTGCTTTCCCCTTATTTGAAGTGGCTTCAAGATCTAGATAACCAAAAAGCACTTTTCAGAAAAGCAGCAATTTAACTATTCTACATCTACCTATTCTCCGATAAGGGTCTCAATGGAAAAGCACTCTGTTTATTTCAATGGAAAATGGCAACGGCAACAACTAGCGCAAACGGCAACGGGCTGTTTTTTATACAAAAACACACCAAAAAAAGAGCTTATAAAAACATAGCTCTACATTGATCATAGTAGAATACATCAATTACAGATAACACCCCATGTGATAGAGCATAAATACACCAATTATATAAATCTGGCCCTTATGATAAAAGATAATAGTCAACTGGCGCGACCGATCATCTTCTGAATGTGCGACATTGTGATTGTTCTCGTTGCACCAACCCATCCACTTGCAGGACTTGTCACGAGGGCATCTATAGTAGTACCGGCCGAGGTATATTTGGACTTTGGTGCAGACTGGATGGGCATGCATGGACCAAATCCACAAGAACAAGGCCTCCTCGGCCATCCAAATGTGGCATTTGAAGAAGCGAAAGTTATGCCAAGCTCTACTACAAAAAAGAAAAAAGTATTGCGGGTTGATGGAAAACTTGAACTAACAAGAACACTAGTATGTGAGCAGTTTTAGGAGTCAAAATGTATTTTTGCGTTGAAATTTGAGGAGTCAAAATTGAACTAACAAGAACTAATAATGTACTGATCAATTTATTTCCTTCTTCTCTCTATTGAAATTTGAGGAGTCAAAATTGAACTAACAAGAACTAACAATGTACTGATCAATTTATTTCCTTATTCTCTCTATTGAAATTTGAGGAGTCAAAATTAATCAGCTTCGAGAAAAATGAGAAGAGCTATCATCCACCTATTCTATTTTGTTATGTTATGTTCTACAGGATATTACAACAATAATGTTTACTAAAAACAAAAAAGAGGCTCATTGCTTTAACCGTGGCAGATTTTCACTAAAAAAAGAGAAATTTTTATGTCTCATATATACCATGTTTGGAACATGGATTTACAAAGATCTGTTGGGGACAAGAAAATGAAAAGAAAGCCAGTTTCTTCTCTTTTTATCATCCCTTTCCTTCAGCTAATCATCTTCACAAATTCAGTATTGAAAAAGAATGTTTCAAATTAACACACTGTGAATCAAGTTTCTCGTCCAAAAATTCAGCTGTCACAATTTAACTGTGGCAGATTTTCACTGAGAAGTGTGAAAAACAAGGGCAACTTTAATGTGAGAGAAAATTGCAAAATTAAAAACAACCCTAGCCCTCAAAACACCCAAATCTCCACATTTATTGCCCCAAATCAGAATCAAAATTAGATCCATGCACTCACAACCCTAATTTCGCGTTCAAGAAAAAACTAGTTCAATCGCGTTCAAAAAAACCCGCTAATTTTGCAGTCATAAAAAACCAAAGAGTTAGCGAGAAAGAGATACCTCGTTCGTTATGGGTAATCAAGGGTCTTCATCGTCCTTGTTCATCGTGGGTAGTCGTCATGGCTTTCCAAACAAAACCCTAGTATATACAGAATTTGAGAGAGAGAGAGAGAGAGAGAGAGAGAGAGAGAGATACCTGGAGATTTGAATGCCTTGTGTCTCTCAATCGAAGCAAACGGAAAGGGGTGTTTTCTTCTTCCCGATTGTCTCCTATTCTTTCTCTCTCTCTTGGTTTGAACGGGCAAGGGAAAGTGAACATGGTATAAGCCACGTTGTTGACCTGGAGCCAATTGATCAGATATGGGTCTTTCTAAACACGCGAGAAGGCTTTTAAAATCTCATCCGTTGGCTGAGATTCAACAGCCATAGAAGAGCGTCCGCATTTTAGCCCAATAAGGGCATCCGTATAAGATGGGAAGTGTGTGTATGTGTGTGTGTATATATCCCTCCCCCAAACTTGAAATATGCTATGCCCTCGTAGCATGGAGAACAATAGTATAGAGAGGGAACAAGAGATCATACCTTCGGGGGAATGTCAACCCCCATATACCTCGACCAAGTTGGAGGCTTTTGAGTCACTGTTTCCTTTCGTCATTCGAACGGCTTTCAAGGTCGACTCCTTCGGCTCGTCCAACGGAACCATAGCTAGTTACACAGGGTCATGGTCAAAGCTTTATTGGACTAACAACCGCGGCACGTAATCGCACCCATGCTTAGGGCTCCTGAATGCATCATTGACTCAAACTTTAGACCCACTCCACCAAGGCTGGTGTGGTAGCACGTACACCCTACAAAAGACTTAAGCTTGAACTACCTACTAAGAGACAAATGACATTAGAACCGCCCATCACGGGTTATCTGGGCACCAACAAACATATATACAAAGAGAACATCAAAGACACCTCCCGATTTTCATGCAATCTCATGAGTCATACTTTTCTTCCCGTGTATAACCGGAGAGGTAAGGCACGGGTGGCTATCTTGACCGTCGAAACTTGTTACATTAGCGCCTGAAGTAAAATTCATCGCTTGACCTCGCAAAGCAATTAAGCCTAACATCCCCTATGATCGAAACAAAGGGAGACAAAATAGAGCCTAGCGCCAAAGCACAGGAATATCAAGTCTCACCCAAAGACCTAAACTGCTCCCGATAGGGGCATATCTGGAAAGCATGGATCATTAATGACAAACTACTACAAAGAGAACTATAGTCTCACAAATCATACAAGTCTCCTCCACTTGTCGTACTTCCTTAACCTCTTTCACTTGGAGTGCATCCAACTTCATCTTGTCCAATTTTGACGATAACTCTTTCAACTTTGTCTCAAAGACATTCTGCTCGCTTACTGAGAACTTGCCGGAGCCACTCAGGCCTTGATTTCTCATCACCTGCTCACCCGGATCTATGTATTGCCAATAAGGGTCATCATCGGGCCGGGCCGGACCGGCCCATCCCATCCCGCCAAGTCGCTGCCCAAGCCCGCCCACGGGCTGGGCCGACCGGGCTTTTTCTTTTTGGCGGGCCGAGAGGGCTGGGCTACCTACCATAAATTGAAGCCCAAGCCCTGCCCACGGGCTAGTCCAATTGGCGGGCCAGCAGGCCAAAAGCCAAGCGGGCTTAAATTTCCTTGGCAAAACTAAATCAAGGGAAAAAAGAAAGGGTTTTGTGGGATTTTGGGCTAATAGGCGGGCCCATTGGCGGGATTGTAGGCGCGCTTTTGGGTGGGTACCACAGGCGGGCTCACGGGCTGGGCCTACGGGCGGGCTAAGTAAAAATTCATATGCCCGAGCCCGCCCATCACAAACTACGGGCCGGGCTAGCGCGCCTGTTTTACGGGCTCGGGCCGGGTAAAAGCCCGGCGGGCCGGGTGGGCCTTGGACGGGCCGCAGGCCTTCGGGCTAAATGATGACCCTTAATTGCCAAGTTTGGGCCCTCTCTGCCAAAGCGTCTATAAAATCCCAAGCATCATTGGGATTCTTGCCCATAAAGTCGCCACTTCCCGTAGTATCAAGGAGCTGCTTGCTATCCCGAATGCAACCCAAATAGAAATAGTTAATTAAAAGGTACATGGGGAACTTATGATGTGGAACAGCTGCAAGTAGATCCTTGAAACGTTTCCAATACTTGTAAAAGACCTCCCCATCCCGTTGTTTAAAATTTTGAATTTGGTCCATGAGGAGCTTTGTTCGGCTGACCGAGAAAAACTTCGTGGTGAACACATCCTGGACTTCACCCCGAGTTTGCAATGATCGGAGCTTCAAAGAGTGATACCATTGCTTGGCCTTATCTTTGAGCGAGAAAGGGAATAACTTTAACCGTGCTTGGTCTAGCTGCCCCGGGCCTGTCACAAATGTGCTGACAATGGTCTCAAATTCTCGAATATGAGCATAAGGATCCTCAAGTTCATGCCCCCGAAACTCAGGTATATAACCCGGTGATATTCTGGCTTGAAAGCAAATGCATTGGCGGCGTTGGTGTTTGGAACTACTATCGGTGAAACGTGCAGAGCCCTTTCCGAATTTAGATAATCATGCAAAGTTTGAGCTGGTGGATCTGCCATTGGCCTCAAAGGAGGAAATAATTCGCGTAGTGGAGAATATGCCTAGATGATAGTACGTACTCTTGGAGGAGAAGTAGACCTATGCAGCCGGTTTGAAAAAGGACTACGATAAATGTTGAGTATATGACCTACACAAATCTAGTTAACCAGACTAGAGAGGCTATGCCGTCGCCTCGTTCGCAAAACAGTCTCGCGGGGTTTTACCACCATCACGGCTATATAAACAATAAAAATAGTATAAAGGTAATTGATGTTCAAGTTAGCTTCGTTACACCTCAATTCAAAATGGTGGCTCCGTTAGAGGTTTCCGCTAAGTTGAGTTCAAATCACACAAAAAAAATTAAACGGAGTACTTACAATGGTTTGTCAATCCTCCAAATAAGCTATAATAAGAAATCCACAGCAACGGCGCCAAAAATGCTTACTCCACAACCTCGCCTTCAAATATAAGGTTGAGAAAACCCTAAGCCTAGGGCTAGATCGTCGGTAGCGTAATAAACCGGCAAGACCGGGATCGTACCATAGGGAATGAAAGATAGCTTAATCGGATTGTAGGTATTGTAAGGTGGATTTCGGCGTTTAAGACGACACGCTTAGTTTTGCTTTTAACGGCGGAAATGCTAATGAAAAAGACTAGAAAAGAGATTAATAAGCTAAAAGAAGCAAGTCTAGGGATCATCCATCTCATGACCACGTGCTCATGCCCGAAAATTTTAGCTTTAACGATTATGTTTATCAAAAGATATGATTAAACGATACTAAACTAACCTATTTTTGCTTACGTATCTAACACGAAACAGGCCACGAGCACTCGGTATGTCGCTTGCCAAGACCGCTTAACTAAATGGCATATCAAGGAGTTAACACCCCTCGCTTAGACCAAAATAGCCAGGTTAATTTAATTCCAAAATCATGATTTTAAGCCCAAGGGTTCGGGAACCAAATGACCACCTAAGTCATTGAGAAAGAGTAGCCTCAGACTTAACCAAATGACTCACACATATTAAAAAGACTAGAAATCATGCTAAATATTGAAAACATATTTAACCGATAGAAACGGAAATAAACTTGATATTAGTGAAGTTCTAAAGAGTAGCTACAACATTAATACTTGGAAAATTAACAAACAAATACCTTGAAGTGTTCTTGACGGAAATGATTTAAAAGCTTGAAAGGGGTTTAATGGAGTAAAATTCTTAAAGTATAATGTGCTAGATACAAAAAAAGAGAGAGCGGGGGGACTATTTATACAAAGTGACACTCTCTCTCCTCCAAAATATCCAGAAAATTTCCCCAAAACCAGAAACTTTCCATTAATAGAAAGTTTGAAAAAACAGGAAAAATATCTGTCGAAGGCAACATGTATCGATACCATGAATATAGGTATTGATACCCTCGCGTCTGGATAATTTCTGGACCAAAGACGGGACAATGGTATCGATACCATTGCCAGAGTTATCGATAACGATCTGCACAATTACAGATTTGAGGTGCTAACTCTGCCTTCCTTGCCTTGGCACCTCCTGGGCATCCTCCGGCCCTTCGTCACTTGACTTAAGAGACTTGGTGGCATGACAATCACAAGGCCTCGGGTGCTCGGTTACCCTGGGAACTATCCTTGGCATCAACATGTGCCTTATTTGCACGTTTCATCTACAAAACTCCACAAAATACCTCACGTGCAATATCAAGTAAAAACGATAGATTAACCGTAAATGAATTACAAACTAAAGGACTAGAGCACCAAATATCTACAATATTGGGTGCTTATCAATTATAAATGAGTGCCTAATTGATGCTCTAAAATTTTCTTCCATTTATCCAAAAATAAGGTCTTCTAGCCTTCAACTTGAAATTTGATAAAACTTTCAGCTTATATTTTTATACTCCATGCTATTTTCTTTGCTTTAATGTTTTGTATAACATTTTAGGGGTACTTTCTATTTGTCTTTGTTTCATTCTTTCCTCCAAGAGTCAATGGCTATCATACATTAGTATCTGGTTAAGCCTAGAAGCAAATTGAACGAGATGTATTTTCGATAGTATTTTGTTATGTTTCTGAACATATTTTTTTTAAACAAGAATCAAATGATCCTATTTAATTCTGTTGCACCAATTCAAAGATGGAAGGTGGTGGTGGAGGTCATACTGTTGGCTATTGTCTTCCTGATCGTTTGGATCTTCCGAATGACTCCCATTCTATCTTCTTTTTTTGATTGTCGACTACTGTTCTATCTTTTTTGTTGGTAGCTAGCTGACCAGCTGTTAAGTGCTACATCACTATGGTGTTTTTGAATCTTGGTGGGTCCTCACTATGTACTGAATTCAATAATCTTTAGTGATGTATATTGAAAACTCTTTCGATTACTTATTGAATTATTTATGATTTGAATAGCAACTTCAAAATGGTTTTGATTCCTTAAGTAATAATATCTTTGATTAAGAGCACAATTTTATTGTTGATAGAGCAAGATACTTTAATATTAGGTTAATGCTTTTTAATAAGTGCCTTCAGGCACGAGCTCATTTGTTAAAAACATGTTGCATCATGCTTTCAGGCATAGGCATGGGCACAATCGCTAGGGACTAGAAAACATGTTGTGTCACACACACACACACACACACACACACACACTCTCTCTCTCTCTCTCTCTCTTATAATTAAATCTCAGCTCAAATTTTATTTTTCCTCGGTAGGTTTTCCTATTTCAAATTCTTTTGAGTTTTAGATTTTATTTTTTTAGGATTTATGTCCATTTGGTCGATTCTTTATATTCTTTTCCCACTGTGGTTATTTGTTGGGTTGCGTTTGATGTGATACTCTTTTAAGGAGCAGACTTAGTTTGATTAGGCATGGACATTGCATAAGATTAAGTTGTGCAATTAGATTTCATGAAAAGTTTATTTTTATTTGCATAGCTTTAAAAATGAACTTTGATGGAGTTGAATTTCATTCGTAGCGTAGAAATTGGTAATTCATGTCAATTAAGCCAAAATTATGCAAGCCAGTGCTTGAACCTGTGCCTTCAGGCATGGGCATTAGCTAGTGTGTGTGTGTGTGTAAATATATATATATATATATATATATATATAGAGAGAGAGAGAGAGAGAGAGAGAGAGAGAGAGAGAGTCTCATTCTCCTAAGGACCACCTTAACTTAATAAAATAAGGACATCCATTTTCTGATCGAATTTCAATGATGCGAGCCGCTCAATGTGTTCAGAACGTGATTTTAAGGGTACCCACGAGAAATCAGCAAAAAAAAAAAGACCGGAAAGGGCTTAATCCGAGCAGTTTTTGTTTATTTTTTATCAAACGGTTCAAATAAAAATTGCTCGGACGAAGCCCTTCCCGGTCATCTTTTTGGCCGATTTCACGTGAGTACCCTTAAAATCATGTTCTGAACACATTGAGCGGTTCGGATTATCGAAATTCGAACGGAAAATGGGAAAAATGGGGAGGTCCTTTATTTTAACTAAAATAAGGACCTCCTTATTTGAAAATGACTGTACACACACACACACACACACACATATATATATATATATATATATATATGGTTGGTTCTTCCCACACAAATTATGACACTTCATCTAAGCCATTGAAACCAATCATTGAGATTAAAATTTAATACACCTTTTCTCTCCTCCCACTAACGTGTTCTCTCTCTTCTAGTAAAAAAATAATGTTGTTCATTCTCTCTCAACTCTCACCTATGTTCTTGATCTCTCTCCCTCACGCTTGTACTCGACCTCGAACCACCACTGTTCGACAAGGTGTTTGCTTCTCCGTACTCGCCTTACTGTAATCTTTCTCGCCCCCATTCCAAACAGGCGTCGATTGACAAAGTCGGGGACCTTACGGGAATAACAAGGGTTTCAATGAGCTTGAAGCTACTGCTGGTGCCAGAACCTTAGGAAATCAGTTACGGATCTAGGTAACAAATTCTTGAAGGAAAAAAAAAAAAGAATTGGGCAAAAGCAAGTCTTGAAGAGCAATTAGTGTTTTTCCTAGCATTTTTGTTATTTGCCTTTTGGTTATTTAAGATTTCGTGATTTTTTCCAGCATTTGTAGTTGTATTTGAGGCGATGAACAAGTTCGTGATTTTTTTCCTTTGGGTTTAAAACTCTCTCAATCTGGTCAATACAGCTTGACGTTGCCCGTTTTTATATTGGGCTGTCTTTTTATTATCACATTGCTTGATTTTTCTGAATTTATAGAAATATGTGTTAAAAATTCCACAACTACAAGCCCTAATTTCTTGTGTCAATTCATGGCATGTAAAATAAACTTAGGATTCATAGCATTTACCTGAGGGTGATGAGGAGGCCATAATCGGAAGTATATAGCAGCTAACTCTTGTTAGTGATCGAGCAGATCACAAGCCGAAGCCACACCAGAACCACAACGTCGTTCTTCCCCTTTCTGGAGAGAGAGAGAGAGCCACTACCCTCTTTTCCTTATTCCGTAGAATATGTTTTTAGTGGGCCAAAACACATATATATAGGATGAGGGCAGGATACTCCCCTTGTGCTTATAAAATGGCCCAGCCCATTATGGGTCCAAATTAATCATATAGCACCGGACCCACACTTAACAAAATACGTACTTATAAATTAGGTGCACCAAAATGACCCATTACAAAATGGTGATGACTAACCAAATGGGTCTAAACAAATACTCCAATATATATTTGATAGTCGAACTAATCCGGAACCTTTTTAACATAAATGAATATGCTAGTCCACAAAATTGGAATAAATCTAACATTCTCCCACTTGGATAGCATATGTCTTTACGTAAGACACAAAAATGCTTTAAAACGATATAAACAAACATATATCCGGATTAGCTAATAAGTGGCCACAACATAGACTATCAAACGTGAGTCGGCACCCAAAACCATTCTTGTGTCCATAAGGGGTACATAAGTATTCAATCATGTAAGTCAATGTATCGACAGGATACAAAGCACACAACCAAACACTTACAACCCGTGACACAATTGGTAGTATGAAAGTGTGGTGTGGAAAATATACAAAAGGTGATCATCACATCAATTTCCACAATATCCATGTGTCTGCCCAAGACACTGTGCCTACTGAGATTGGGTCAAAATATCTCAGATTCTAGCACCAATAATGCCATAATTAACAAAATTGCGCGCCCAACAAAATATGGCAATAAACATTGATCATAGCATGCACACAAAATTCTCGAGAGTATGATCAACCAAAAATAACACCATTAACACAGTAGTAGCTGATTACAATCTACAAAACTCCCACTAAGCAAAAACAACAGAAGACTCAATTAATCTCATATGAGTCGCATGCTCTTGAAACACTTTAAGAGCTAAACCTTTAGTTAGTGGGTCAGCCAACATTTGCTCTGTGAAAATGTGTTCAACATTTATAAAACTGTAGCAGAGTTATCACAAAATATCTTTAGTGGTTTCAAAATGGAATCAACAATTCCAAACCCAAGAAACAAAATTGCACAACAAAAATGCATGACAAGTAGCTTCATAAGAAGCTATGTACTCTGCCTCCATAGGTGCTGTAAGTGTCTGTTTGACACTTTCTCAAGATACAGCTCCGTCTGCCATCAAAAACACATAACCAGAGGTGGATTTTCTATCATCTATACAACCAGCATAATCAGCATTAGTGTATCCAACCACATTCAGAATATTAGTGCATCGGTAAGTAAACACAAAAAACCTTGGTACCCTTTCACAATAGGTGCTTTTCTGAGAGAACGAAAACAGGACTGCATAATAAACCTTCTCAAAATTCTGGCAATGTAGGTTTTCTGAGACAAGCCAAAAAATACCATTTGTTCTATCACGAAGGATTCGGATACCCAAAACATAAGATGTCTCACCAAAATCCTTCACACCAAATGCATCAAGAATAATTGCTTCGTCTCAGCCAAAAGTGCAGTGTCATTAGCAGTGAGTAGAACATCATCGACATACAAGACAAAAAAAATATAACTACTCCCACTGACCTTCAGGTAGATACATTGATCTACAATATCCTCCTTAGTGCCACAAAAAGGGACAATCTCATCAAACTTCAAGTACCATTGTCGCGAAGCTTGTTTAAGTCCATAAATGGATTTCTTAAGTTTGCATATCACGTGCTCCTTACCATTTGCCACAAAACCATCAAGTTGCACCATATACACATCTTCAGATAAATTTCCGTTCAATAAGGTTGTTTTCACATTCACCTAATGTAGCTCTACATCGAAATGAGCTACTAAAGCCATGACTATCCGAAAAGAGTCTATGGTGAAAAAAAAAAAAAAACCGGTGTCTTAAAGACCCATTTACAACAAATTGGTTTCCAACCATCAGGCAACTCAACTAAAAACCCATACTTCATTTTGGTCATTGAAGCCAAATCATCATGCATAGCATCCATTCAATATTGAGAATTAAAGTTACTAATGGCATCATCAAAAGTGACTAGGTCAGACGACATATCAACATGAAATCATCAGCAATAGGTTCTATGTGAAAATTAGGTGATGGAACAAGAGGTAAAGATCACACGCTCCTTCTTGAACACAATCTCGCGTGGAGAAGAACTACCAACATCAACCTCATCCTCAAGAAAAATAGTACAATCGAATTCAACAATTCTAGTGGTGTGAGAAGGGAATAAAATCTAGAACCTTTCGAGCCAATGCAATAGCCAACAAAATATCCGCTAATAGTATTAGCATCAAGCTTTTCAACTGCAAATCCCACATGCGGAAAAATGGCACAAGCTAGGTTTCTTGCCAGCCCATAACTGATATGGAGTTTTAAGAACAGATTTGCTACACACTTGATCCAAAATATATGCAGCGGTTTTCAGTGCTTCACCCCATAAGAATTCTAGAAAAAAGAATTGTGAAACATACAACGCACCATATCCATTAGAGGCCAGAAATACGACAAAAGAGGCATTTTCCTTTAAAACCTTCAGCCTTAGCATTTACATTATCAGGAACACATTGCTTAATAGACTTGTCCATAGTGAATTCCATAATCATGAGACAAGTACGATTAGAATGCTTCCACCTTTCATAATAAGCTTTTATGGCAGCGGAACTTCCAGCAATAGGCTTAGGTGGTGCTTTCTCCCTTAAAGCCAAAACCAAATTCATAATGGCCAAGTTCACCTTAAGCGACTCATTCCAATCCTCATAATTGGTCCCATTCAGTGTTTTGATGGCAGACAATTGCAGAGATACACCAGGATTGAAAGCTGAATAAATTATACTAGATTTACTAAGCATGTAAAACGAAAGCATGCTTATCAAAAATTTCTTCACTTCACTAGCGATAAAAGTTCTACTAGAGTCTTAAATAACAAGACTAGTAAGACTCTTACGTAGGACAAAATAGAACAATTAAATATAACGACTTAAAATGACCCACTACCGATAGGGTAAAATTGAGTCACCAAATGCAATATAGTTAATTGTTCTCTTTATCGTTCAAAGCATCCTTCCAAACAATGATTTACCGATAGGGTAAAGTCAAAGCTAGACTACATGGATCTTTGTTAGTCTCAACAATATCGCCGTAATCAACATAAGCGGGGTTCAAAGACCAATTTTTGATAACCAGTAAGGATGAAAAATATTACCCACTTTAGCACTTAAAAACTGGTTATAAATCCAATTTAAAATGGTAGTTTGATTTGTTTATCCAAACAATAGCTTTTAAAAGATGAAACGGAAAAGACGGAAGTGTCGAGAGGTGCAACTGTCAACATGTTTCACCACTTCCCTTATTTTCGTCAAAGATTAGACCAATCAAGTCCTTCAAAATTTGGTAAAGCCATTATTATTATTATCACCACAAAAAACATGTTCTCCTCTAACAACAGACAAAGAACACCAAAATTCATTTGGCAACAAGTTCAGTAAATGACAAAAGGAGGAAAGCCCCCATCTTTCTCAAAATCACGCCAACACATCATAAATGCCAACAGGTGGTAAAATATTATCACAAGGTTTAAATACTCCTTTTCTGTCAAAGACTAAACCAATCAAGGTACTCAACCAAAGCCATAAGCGGTTAGAAAATGACAAAACCAACATAAAACAAAGTTTTATTTGTTTATGCAAGAACACCAGATTAGCTTGCAAATGGCTGTAGCGGATTTAAAAGAAAAAACGACGCGAGCATGAAAGGCGTCTCAGCATTTCTTCTTAAACAAAAGAAGCACTCAACCATAGCCCAATCTGTTTACAAAATGACCAAAACAAAAGAGGCCTGAACAGCTTTGGGGAAAAATGACCGAAAAAGGCAGGAGCACAAAAGGGGTTTTCAGCCCATCTCCTTTTCCCTTTTTTTTTTTTAATCAACGCAGAAAACTTGTTCTCTTGTAACAATAAACAAGCTACACCAAAATTAGCTTGCAAAAGACAGATTTGCAGCTTTAATGGAAGAAGACGAAACAGTAACGGGAGGTGCAACAGCCAACATATTCAACACTTCCACTACTTTCTTCAAACATTAAACAAATGGAGCATTTAAATTATATCCACAATCTGTGACGAAAGGGCAACACAATCAAGAGAAGGAGATGAACAGTTGTCGGCAAAGGAGGAGGAAAAGTAAAACTGGGTCTCCTCGCCTAAAACTTTCGATCGGCAGTCATTCATCCAACAATCAACATAAATATGAATCAAATTCGCAATCACAGCACATGAATCGAAAAGCAACTAGCTCTGATACCAATTGTTAGAAATTCCACAACTACAAGCCCTAATTTCTTGCGTAATTCATGGCATGTAAAATAAACTTAGGATTCATAGCATTTACCTGAGGGTGATGAGAAGGCCATAATCGGAAGTATATAGCAGCTAACTCTTGTTAGTGATCGAGCAGATCACAAGCCGAAGCCACACCAGAACCACAACGTTGTTCTTCCCCTTTCTGGAGAGAGAAAGAGAGAGAGAGAGAGCCACTACCCTCTTTTCCTTATTCCGTAGAATATGTTTTTAGTGGGCCAAAACACATATATATAGGATGAGGGCAGGATACTCCTCTTGTGCTTATAAAATGGCCCAGCCCATTATGAGTCCAAATTAATCATATAGCACCGGACCCACACTTAACAAAATACATACTTACAAATTAGGTGCACCAAAATGACCCATTACAAAATGGTGATCACTAACCAAATGGGTCTAAACAAATACTCCAATATATTTGATAGTCGAACTAATCCGGAACCTTTTTAACATAAATGAATATGCTAGTCCACAAAATTGGAATAAATCTAACAATATGCAGAGTGATTGAACAAAGAGCCTAATCAATTATTAACAAAGAGCTTGAGGCGGAGGACTAATTTCCTCTCAAAGGTCTGATTTTGGGTTTTTGAAACCGATTGGTATGGGTGGGTCGACTGGGGTAAAACTTAAAGGTTGGGTGAACGGGCAGCAGACGGGGGAATGGCAAGGGAGAGAGAGCGCGGCAACAAAGGTGAGAGTTTAGAGAGAAGAATGGCGTTAATTTGTTAGAGAGAGAGAGAGAGAGAGAAAGAGGGAGGGAGGGAGGGAGAACGTTAGTGGGAGGAGAAAAAAGCTATACTAAGTTTTAATCTCAACAATTGAAAATAATGGTTGAGATGGAGTGTCACAATTTGTGTTAAAATTTGTGTGGACAGAATCGGCCCTCCAAATGCATATAGCAACCAAACAAATGAACCTTGGAGATAACAATAGAAATGATGAAGTAATAAAAAGTGAGTGGTTGTATTGAAATTTGGCACGCCTTCTATTTTAAATATAAATATAAATAATTTTTCATAAATGAAATCCTCACAATAACCCAATAAATACCCCAAAAGAGTGTACAAACACTCATTGTCATAAGATGTCGAATTAAGATTATATTAAATTCCCAAAAGAAGGTATGAATTTACAAGATGTCGACAACACAACTCTTCGATGTAAGCTATCAAAAGAATGCTCTTGTATGCATGCACTTAGCTTTATGCTACATCTTCGGATTCATACCTGAAAAATAAAAGGTTGAGCTACACTAGCCCAGTAGAGAATTCTACACAACTCTTACATGAATATGTGATGACTGGTAAAAACGAACAACAGAAGTAAGGTACGTTATCTCAAATGTGGAACAGAACACGACTAGTAATTATCCCATCATCGACTACGGAAGTAGTGTGTAATAATTGATCGCCAAAATTCTAGTCTAACTATGAAGACTTACTATCTATACGATTTACTCACAACTACCACAGTTCCTCATCTTATTCCACATAACTTATCCAATATCCCAACTCCACAATAGACTTATCAACACATCTGCTTAAGAGAATAAGCAAACCTCTATAACATTATATTCGAATAATCAACCATCTCTCTCTTGGATTCATTCCGCTCATCCTTCACTTGTTCATGTATCACAGTTTCAAACTAACATCACAGGTCATGAGCAAAACCTCTTGGCGGGCTATTTATGGAGTCCCTTACTCCCCACAAGTTCCTCTTTCACTGATGAAACTAAATTGAATCACACAGTATAGGTCATCATATCACCTTTCCTTGAATACATTTCATAATTAACTTTACCATTCGGTTCAAAACGCATAAGAAATATTTAAGCAAGAATCACGGTCACATAGAAATAGTAAGGAAGTCTCAATTCAATCAACTTATAATCATTACACAATTGGTTTCTTATTTCGTCATATACGGGTTCACATAACTCATCTCTAAGTGCACTCACTCACTACGATTCCTAATTTCCCATCATTTGACTCTTTAGATCTTACAAACTCTGCTCGGGTTATATCCCCGCTGGAACACATGGGAATGTCTCTCATACTCACACCTAGCATGGCCAAGTTTAACGATGTATCCTACGTGTCTGCTATCGATCGTATCGCGTGTCAACGCATATCACTTCCGTACACATACATTCATTACGTACTCTAAGTTCTCGTTTCAGTGTCAATAGACTTCTACGGAACCTGATGACCACCAAAAAGCTTTAAGCATACCACTACTCTTATCAGATGTTTCAATTAAGTACTCAGGAGAACCTAAGAACATACGTGTCTCACTCAAACGATTCTAAGAAAAAAGAATACCCTTTGTATACAAATATGTCTATCTTATTTTGGCTACCACATCTTACCGGTTTAGAACTTGGCTATGAGACACCCACCGTTAGAAAGTAGACTTTCCGTACATCAATTTCGATATATAATTTGCCTCAAATGGTGTTCGGATGAAAAAGTTATAGTCGTTTGAAGTTACAAGAAAATCTGTCTTAAGGCCCTGGTTGTCGATACCATGCCAAAATGGTATAATTACCAATTGACTAGCATGAATACAGATGCGAGACTATCGATACCATGCCAAAATGGAACAAAGGAGCCTCGACTCTACTACTAAAGATGAGTCTGTCTCATGATGTTTGGATGCTACAGAATCTTTGAAATTCTTTTCGACAGTGTATCCTATGTTTGAATCGACTAACAGTAAGAGATGTTAAAATAGTCTAAGTCTTTGACGATTTCGTTCTCGAAGCTTCAACTTTAGAGTCGGAACAACTCGGCGTAGATGACGTGATACCGGTGTATCACGCAAAATTCGAGTCTACAAAAAAAACAGAATGATGCTGAATAAGTCAATTTTATTAATTTGAGAAATTTAGGGTTACAATTTCTGATGAATTTCTAAAAGAAATTAATCCTCTGATTCTTCTCTTCGGCTGTTGAAACGGGGGCGTGACAGCTTGATCTCGATTTGAACGGCAACATCTTCTGCGGTCTTTGCGAAGACGACGGCGACTTTGTCAGACTTTGACTTGAGGGCTTTGAACCTTCTTCTCAAGTTGAATTGCTTGATCTTTTCCAATTCGGTTGAAAAAGATGGCAGATTTGTGGATATTGACTTGAGGGCTTTGGAGCTTCTTTTCAAATTGGTCTTTGAGATCTTCTTCAATTTGGTTGAAAGAGATGCAGATTTGCAGATGTTGATTTGAGGGCTTCAGAGCTTAGTCTCAAATCGGTATTTGAGATCTTCTTCAATTTGGTTGAAGGAGACTAATGATTGGTGTACTTGGCTTGAACGTTCTTCAGGGCTTGGATGCTTTGAACTGAAGAACGTCTGGCTTGATGTGGACTTGAAAGATTCTGAAGGGCCTTCGCAGCTTTGATCTTCAAGAGTTCTGGAGTTTGGATTTGATGATGGAGATTTGACTTGAGCGTTCTTCAGGGCTTTGAAGCTTTAATCTGAAGAACCGTCTTGTTTGATGTGGATTTGACTTGAGTGTTCTTCGGAGCTTTGAAGCTTTGATCTTGAAGAACCTTCTTGTCAGATGCAGACTTGAAGACTTCTGAAGGGCTTGAGGGCTTTGATCCTCAGAGCTCTGGAACTTGTGTGCTTCAATGTGCAGATGAGAAAAATATGAGAGGGAGCACCTCTATTTATAAGGATGTGGGATGGAGACTCCAACCCTAACCTTCCATATTGATCTCTTTAATTATTTCCTTTATTGAATTTAAAAGAAATAATAATTATTTGATAATTACCTTTCCTTTTTTGAAAAAGGTAATTATATATAAAGAGATTGATATATTATTATTCACCAATTGGCCTAATTTGATTGGCCGGACTTGATAAAATAATAATTGTGTTATTTTGACACGTGGCACCATTTCATTGGTCTATTTACATGTCTTTGACTTTTGACCACGGACACTTGGCATCACTTGATTGGCCCGTCCATGAAACTTTGACTTTGACTTGTAGGCACTTGGCAACATTTGATTGGCCAATTTGTATGCCCTAACAACATGTGGCGATTTGTGATAGGTTAGAATTTTTACATGCCTACAACCGGAACCGGGGTGGCGTAAACAGCACTGTGCCGGAGCCTGAGCAGTGTAAGTGATTAGCACTTCTAACCTGGATGGTGTAAGTATCACGGCATTCTCTTTGTTGTTCCTAGTTTTTTGTTTGAAACCTTGATCGGGTACTAAATAAGGATTTAGAAAGTCTTGATATCCCCAAATCTCGTCGATTTAAGGACTTTGAAAATTTGATAACGCACACCATCAAGGTGCAAGACTCTTCATCGGGCCAAGGCAACATCCTAATAGGCTTGAGACAAACTCGACAAGAGACAACCTAAAATCCGCCCTATCATGCTCCTACGAAAAACGGTATGTATGTACAGTGCATACGATAAAAAAAGTGGTAACACGTAGACAATATATAAGGGTTAGATGCAAATAGATCCTACCCTGCGGGGACCTATCATAGTTTGGAGAGTTCTAGTGCTTTGTACATGAAAATGCCAGTTTTGGTTTGAGGGGGTTCCTCAGACTAAAGCCAACATATACCTCCCACTACCCACGTATTGCAGTGCAATGGTCGAAATACCTCAACGGGGCTAACCAACATCGATGCACATGAAGAATGCCAAAAGATTGATTAATGAGAGAGAATCGCAATGTTTTGAAAATGCCTTTTAAAATGTGGCTCACTTTTATTAATCAACACTTGGAGAAAAACTACCCAAGCGATCAATCAAAAAAGTCCCAGTTCGGATTGGTCGGATACGAGGACCCTATTAAATTACCATTCTGTTCTTCAGTAGCATGGAGCATACTATTTTGACAGACGTTTGAAGGATTGTTCTCTAGAGTATAAATTTCCAAGTATAGACTAATGCAATAAGTCCCCAGCAGAGTCGTCACTGTGGACACACACCCCTAAAATTCCTAGTATGAAATCGGTGCGCCCTTTTGAAAGAGCGGCGAAATGCCTCGATTCAGAGTTGCCACTCAGGTTTTTGCGGTAAACCACCCAAGGAACTGAACTTGAAACATTTGCTACGTTGTTTGATTTTGAAAAAGGTGTAGATTGGTCTGTTGTCACCTTGATATTTGAGGTTCGGGAGCCAGGTTACGAGAGGGGAAGGGTTTTAAGGCACCCCTCTTGCACAATCCAGAGATTGGTCTCTACTCGGGCATTTGTAAAACATTTGATTCTTTCTTATTAATCGATTTTTAGCCAATTAGGGCGGGGGAACAGTTTGAGGGGTTTTAAAACTGTAACATGTTGGTAGGATGTGATATATGGCATGCTCGCTTTATCGAAACAAGTAATTTAGGATGAAAACAGACTGTTATGAGAGTTTTAAACAGACTAGAAGACACTGTCTTAGAATGAAATACACAAGAAAGAATCAGCATGCAGTGATCAAGTCACTGCATGCTGGCTCTACCTGCGTACGCCACGCCAACACTAACGTACGCCAGTAAGTTTAAGGCCACAATTCTTATTTTCAACCCTCTAGGCTCTGAAAATGACCAGTGCACACTCAAGACAGACCAAACAGTATTACATATAGATAATATACAATTATAGGCAGTTTGAATGGGCTCAAAGGCCAACAAAAGAATAGAACACCCCATAAACAGTGTGGGGGATAAAACATAGGCAGAGGCCTAATTGCCATGCAAGGGCCAGCCGCTGGACTAGGTTTGACAGGTTTACGCAGGTATAGCACTACCATACGCCAGTGATAACCTTTTGTCCAGTGCTAGGCTTTACACTTTCTGGGTTCTGAGACAAGTTCAGAAAAGTCCCAGAGGCATTTCAAAGTAGCAGAAATGAATATTGACAAGTAAAACTAGCAGATTTGACTATGGAAAGCAGTAAAGTGGTTTTTAACATGCTTAAAGGTGATAAGAATGAAAAGGAAGACGTAAAACAGCTAGACACTGATCCCCACACCAGTACTGCGTATACAGCCATGACTGGCGTACGCGAACACATGACTGGCGTGCGCCAATTCTAACCACCAACGATTTTGAAACCTTGACAGCTTTAGGGCCAGGACTGGTATTGATTACCAGTCTTGACCCTGCCAGCCCCCCTCAGCGATCAGAACATATAGTATTTCCAAGGTTTATACCGAAGGTGTTTGAGCTTGAGTAGTGGTTGGGATGATGAATGGATGAGTGTTGTGGTTTATGGATGGATGAATGTGATGGCTTGTTTGTCACTTCTATTTGACAAAGAAGGGATGAATAAGAGAGGAGTTGAAACTTGGTAAGTTTCAAACAAGAGAGATGAGAGATGGTAACCTGGTAACCATTTGCAAGGATGAAGGGAAGGGTATTTATAGGAGTGAAGAAGGGTGCAACCAACTGGTTTGAGGGCTGGTTGGGTTAGAGTGCAAGGCTTCTTGCATCAAATGCATGTGACAAGGTGATGGGTGGCTTGTGAGAGGGGGTCGGGAACATCCCCTGCCTCGAGATCAACTTTCAGACGAATTTACAAAATCCTAGGGTCCCCCAAAGTTCTGTGAACGTGGCTGAATAAAGGTGATGGGATAAGGTTTGACCAGCATACGCCAGTGTATGACCTACGTACGCCAGTCCAAGCCCGATGATTGACACATGGCAAGTGGACCAAAGCACGCAGGTTTTGGACCGGCGTATGTAAGTAGGGTTTTGGCAGAGGCTTTTTAGGTTGGGTTAAAAGGATTTAATGGGGTTTAAACACTCGAAACTCAAACACACTAACATTCCCGGGGTGTTCTTGATATTTTTCATCATCGGGAAATCAAATACTGTAAGTAAACTAATCTTGAAAAGACCAACATAAGGTGTCTACAATAGGTGTGTGGTGTGGGAGAGGAACACATAAACATCTTTCTCTTCTTTCCATACGTCTCTCTCTCTCTCTATCTCTTGGCTCTCTCTCTCCCACTCACCCTCAAACTCTCGCAAGACCTTATGACTTAAACCCGTGAAAATCCTCCACAAATTCCTTATACCCACGCGTCCTAGACCTTGGGTCTTGCTTGCTCAAGCTCGGAGAGACGTGTTCTTGGTTGAAATCGAGTTTGGGATTCTAGGGTTTGCTTAAAGCTTGGATCCTTGCTCTCAAGGCTTGAGGTAGAGATTTCTCACTCTCTTTATATGTTTTTAAGTTGATTTGGTGCCTATTAGTTGTATTTGATTGTTGGTTCGAGCCTTGATTGAATCTATCAAAACATGAAAAATCACCCAAAATCTGTCATTTAGTTTCGGAACAACATTTTTGGACTACCGGAACTAACTGGTTCTGTTTGTTTTCTTCCGGAACTGCTTTTTCTCAGTTCCCAAACTAAATGAACTTTCTTGAGAGCTTTTATTTGTCTTGTGCTCTTGACCTTTGGTTGTTCCAAACAACTCCCGATCACTCCTAATAGCTTCTCAACACCTCTAAACCACTTATTGACATTGTAATGCATTCCTTTTTTATTCTTTTGAACATCCGTTGCCTTTAGACTTATATTGAGTAAGGTTTAGACTTGGTACTGGTAGCAGGCTGAGCTCAACTGTGATTCCGCCGTGGACCACTTCCATTCCCCTACCACCTTCGGCCACCGTATGGGTAGTTAACCCATTTCCACTATGCTCGGCCTTAGCCGAGGCATATCAGTCATAGGCTCTGCCTTTGCCTTGCGTCTGGCGACGGAGGGATTACGTTAGGTTCGGCCACCCGTTAAATGGCGATTCCGCAGACAACTCCCGCCCAGGTCGGGCCCCCTTCGGCCTCGGCCACCCTCAGGCTCGGCCTTCTCCATTACCTGCTATGCTCGGCCACCCGTGCGGCTACGCGCCCACCCACGTGCGAAGATGGTTACGCCATGGGATAATCATGAGCGCACATGGGTCATGCCAGCTCACCCGTCAGAAGCGGTTACCAGATCTGGACGGTGACGTCATGATGACGCCGCTTAGCCCGCGCAAGGCACGTGCCCGTGCTTGGAGAGCAAGTCAAGGGGGCTCTATAAATGCCAAAGGATAACGCCTTTGGAAAGGTACGCACTCATACATGGGAATACTCCCTCAAAACCCTAGTCTCTTCCTCGCTGCACATACTTATCCTCTTGCCGGAGGGCCTTGCCGGGCAACCCCCGGCCAGGTCTTAGTCGTGCGTCCATTGTGCAGGCTAGGCGGAGAAGGCTAGGAAACCACTGAACCAGCGGAGGAAGGAACCAGAGCGAAGACCACGGGCCACACAATTGGTGAACCCGATGTGAAACTTTCTCAGCTTCTGATCCGAACGGCTCAAACCCTCCTCCAAACCACCTTCCTCTTCTAAAGACAATCGAAAACTCAACCGCAATGGGCGGAGATCCACCAGACGTTACCGTTCCGGGGGCCAAAGACGCCAGTGGAAACATAATTCTCCCACTGTTTTCGGAAAGGCACATGTCCATCTCGCTTCCCCCCAATTCCCGGCTATCTCCGGCCACGGACGACGTTACGGTGGCTTACATCCACCTTCTGCAACGACGGGACGACGAAAGGGATAACGAACTGGCGGCGCTGAGGGCAGAGGTGGCCCAGATGAAACAACATCTACAAGTCGCGACGCCGGCTGCCTCCAGATCCATTGGATGCAGAAGGCGGAGGCGAAGGAGTTCTTCTCCTCCCCCTCCTCCACCCCCTCCCCCACCACTACGAGAGCAACCCAACGAGGCGGGGCACCGCGTCTCCGCCAAAGACGGCCTTGGATTTACGCCAGAGAAGGGAGGTGCCAGAGAGCTCATCCTCTACAAACGACCCACCACATCTGCAATGCACCGCTCGAAGTCCCACCGCGAGCGGACCCACACAAGGGACACCGAATCTTTCACGAGTACGTGCTCGACTGGTTGCGCGGAGTTCTCTCGCACAACGGCCTCGCGCCAAAGCCGAGACTCCGTCGAGACCAGGCGCCACGTCTCTGAACGACTTGGGGGGATCCCACCAGAAAACTTGGATAATGAAAACTGTGTTCGTCGGCATGGGAAAGGCGTACGAATCGACGGGGCGGAGAACGGAAACAAAACCTGTGGCGACGGGGAAAAGTTGATTGACCACCCCCATCGGGCACAGACAGACCTGCAAGACAAGCTTCACAGCCGAGTACGCGAGAAAACCTCAGAGAAAGAAAAAGACCCAAAGCGGACGCGGATGGGCGAGCTTGGCAAACCGCCACGTTCAGGATTCGAGCGGCAACTCAAAGACCTCGGCATCTCACCCTTCACTTCCCACATCGTTAACACCGTAGCCGAGCCCAACTTCCACCTCCCAAAATTCACAAAGTTCGACCCAAGCACCTGCGAAGCCTACACTCACCTGATTCACTTTCGCCAAACCATCGAGTTGTGCACCACCAAGGACGAAATCAAATGCAAAGCGTTCCCATCCAGCCTCGGATCCCTTGGCCTCCAGTGGTTCAACAAATTGCCCGCTGGATCCATACGAAACCTGGCTGACCTTGAACGCGCCTTCAACACTCGCTTCATCACGAGTAACCGGACGGCCAAGGAGCCAGAGTCCTTGTCCCAGATGAGGAAGCTCCCAAACGAAACACTCAGACAATACGCCGAGCGTTACTGGCAACTGTTCAATGAAATCCCTAGAATCGACGAGTACTGGGCCGCGCGCACCTTCAAAAATGGGTTGGAGTCCGGCAACAAGATTCTTGACAAGCTGGCCATTCGACCTCCCCACAGCATGGGAGAATTAATGCGCGTCGTAGAACTGTTTTGTGCCCTTTAAGAATTCTACGTGGACAGAGCCGCTCAAGGGATTCCAAGTTCAACGACCTTTTTGCCGACGATAGCTTCTCAGCCCCCGACACAATCGCAACTCCACAACCCCAGCAAAAGAAGCACGTCAACAACATTAAAGAGGGGAAGAAACGCTAGCCAAAGGAGCATGACTACGTGGCCGAGACCACCCACTTCAAAGAATCCATCTGGTCTTTTCTAAAGGAGATCATGAGGCAACCATGGTTCGAGTGGCCACAAGGCAAGCTTGGCACGGACAGCGGCCAAGCGGACCAGAACCCGAGGAAGAAGTGCTCATATCACAACGAGCTCGGCCACTACACGACGGCATGCGGTCCGTACAAGGCACTGTTGGAACGCTTGGCGGCCCATGGCCACCTCGATCAATACATTGATAGAGCAAAAACGCCCGCCCGTCCACCTGCGGGAAATCCCAACCCCAACGATCTGCGGCCGATGAAACATGTTATCCACTGCCCGGTGACAAGAGAACGCGAAACAAACCTCCGAGCCGAACTCGATCGCGCCTCCACTTCTAAACAGGTCCTTGCGGTGGGACCTGGGTCCAAGCGCCCGCGCCCAGACGAACTGCCCAAATGGACGATCACATTCTCCGAGCGTGATCTGAAATTTGTTCAAACCCCACACTCCGATGCTCTCGTCGTCACCATTCAAATCGGGGTCCACGACGTTAAACGGGTACTTATTGATCAAGGAAGCTCTGCAGAGGTAATGTACTACGACTTGTTCAAGAAGCTCGACCTCCCAGAGTCCGCCCTACAACCCGCCGAAGTACCACTCGTCGGATTCAACGGTGCACCTGTCTGGCCACTCGGTCGAGTCTTCCTACCAGTCATTGTCGGCTCGAGAACGGTGAGCGTCGAGTTCATCGTCGTCAACGTGCCAAGCCCGTACAACGCCATCCTTGGCTGAACCTGGCTACATAGCATGCAAGCAATCGCGTCAACTTACCACCAGGTCATCCGCTTCATCGGCACAAGCGGCCGCCAGGAGGATCTGCGCGGCGACCAAATAGCGTCTAAAAAGTGCTACGTCTCAGCTGTCCATAATTCCACCAAGGCGAAAGAGGTACAGTGGGTTGAAGTTCCTGACCTTGCCGTGCTTGATGATGTCGGGCAAAAAGCCGAAGACAAAGCCGAGGAAGACCTCATCCCCATGCCCATCAACGAGGACGGCTCTCGTTTCTTCTTGATCAGTTCTTCCCTCAGTGACGCTGACCGAAATGAAATGTTCGAGTACTTAAAAAGCAACATGGAAGTCTTTGCATGGACACCCAGTGAGATGCCAAGTGTCGACCCCGACTTTATTTGCCACTCCCTCAACGTCAGAAGGACGCCAAACCTGTCGTCCAGAAAGCGCGACGATCGGCCACAAACCATGCCGACTCCGTCGTTGAAGAAGTGAAATGGTTGCTGGAGGCCAACGCCATCCAAGAAGTACAGTACCCAACTTGGCTGTCCAACACGGTGGTCGTTAAGAAGAAGAATGGCAAGTGGCGAGTCTGCATGGACTATACCAACCTCAACGACGCTTGTCCCAAGGATTGGTTCCCACTTCCCAAAATCGACCAACTGGTCGATGCAACGGCAGGGCACGCCCGGCTAAGCTTTCTCGACGCTTACCGCGGCTACCACCAGATAGCCATGGACCCAGACGATATGGAGAAAATGGCCTTCATCACCCCTTATGGTATTTTCTGCTATCGAGTCATGCCATTCGGCCTCAAAAACTCTGGCGCCACGTTCAACCGCGCCATATTCAAGATGCTGAGCGAACAAATCGGCCACACTATGGAAGCGTACATTGACGACCTCGTCGTCAAAAGCCAGAAGGAATCCAACCACCTCCAAGAATTGAAGGAAGTGTTCGACATTCTCAAACTCCACAAGCTCCGCCTAAACCCCGAAAAGTTTGCGTTTAGTGTGAGCGCCGGGAAATTTCTCGGACACTTGGTCACCAGGCGAGGTATAGAGGCCGACCCCACCCAAATCAAAGTAGTCAATGACCTTCGGCCTCCAAGAACAATCAAAGAACTGCAACGGCTCACAGGGATGGCAGCCGCTCTGAACCGCTTCATTAGCAAATCATCCGACAAGTGCCATGCATTTTTCCATGCTTTGAAGGGCAAAAGCCGCCGCAGTTTCGAATGGACTCTAGACTGCGACATTGCTTTGGCCGAACTCAAAGCATACTTAAGCTCGGCTCCGCTACTGGTAAAACCAAAAGAGTTCGAGACCCTTTATCTGTATCTTGCCGCCTCCTCCCACGCGGTCAGTTCAGCACTTGTTCGGCGTGAGGCAGCAGACGACAGACCCATCTATTTTACAAGCAAAACACTCCTTCCAGCACAAACACGCTATCTCCCTTTGGAGAAACTCGCTTTAGCGCTTGTCTCCGCCGCCCGAAAACTGCTGCCATACTTCCAAGCCCATACGATCACTGTGTTAACCGAGCACCCTCTCAAAGCCCTCTTCCGGAAGGCGGATCTCTCCAATCGTGTCTCCAAGTGGGCCGTCGAACTGGCAAACTTTGACATCCGCTTCGAGCTGCGGATGGCAATCAAGGACCAAGTTTTGGCCGACTTCATCGCAGAGCTCACCCCAGAAGACACAGTTGTACTCAATGCTCCACCACTGGCCGTAGCCGAGCACAACTCCATAACCAAGCCATGGCACCTTTTCCAAGGCGACACTTGGAGACTTAACGTCGACGGGGCTTCCAACAGCCACAGAGCTGGCGCGGGGGTAGTCCTGGTTTCCCTTGCGGGACACTTCATGAAAGCTCACTCACCATCGACTTCCCCGCCACCAACAACGAAGCTGAATACGAAGCCCTCCTCGCTGGCCTATGCTCAGCCATCGCAATGAAAGTTACTGACCTTGTCGTCTACTGTGACTCCCAACTCATTGTTAATCAAGTACTCGGTGACTATGTGGCTCGGGACCCTCGCATGTCAAAATACCAAGCTACGACAACCGAGCTTATCTCCCACTTCAGCAATTTCAGCATCGAACAAATCAATCACGAACACAACGCACACGCCGACGCCCTTGCCGGCCTCGCATCGGCATCCACAGCCTCAGAATTCCGCACCATCAACTTCGGCAACATCGACCGCCCGTCTTTCAAACCCACCTCAGAGGTACTGAATGTCGAACTTGGCCCAAGTTGGATGGACGAAATCGTGGCTTTCCTCTAACACGACATCCTACCCGCAGACAAGAAGGAAGCTTTTCGTGTCAGGAACAAGGCAGCTTACTACTGGCTTTCCGAAGGCGGCCAACTCTATAGGAAATCCACCTCTGGGCCATATCTCCTCGTTATCCACCCCACTCAAGTACCTGAAATTTTGGCCGAACTCCACTCAGGCAGCTGCGACTGCCACTCTGGCGGCCGCTCTCTCTGTCAGCGTGCACTAAGCCAAGGCTACTTTTGGAAGAACATGAAGAAAGACTGTGAAGAGGTCGTCCGCAGATGCCGATCATGCCTGCTTTTTTCCCCCATCCCTAAACAGCCTGCCCAGAACCTTTCCCCCATCACAAGTCCTTGGCCCTTTGCACAATGGGGGCTTGATATTGTGGGCAAACTTCTGACAGCTCCTGGCGGCTTCAAGTTCTTGATCACCGCAATGGACTACTTCTCCAAATGGGTTGAAGCTGAACCTCTCGCAACGACAACTGAGGCTGATGTCCGACGATTCGTCTGGCGAAACATTGTTACCAGATTTGGAGTCCCTTACGCAATTGTCTCAGACAACGGCACTCAGTTCGTCGGCAAGGACCTCACCAATCTTTGTGCCGAATTTGGGATACGCTTTTTCAACTCCACACCAGCATATCCCCAAGGGAATGGTCAGGCCGAAGCAACAAACAAGACAGTCTGTGCCGGCATCAAACGTCGGCTGAATTCCAAAAGAGGCAAATGGGCTGAGGAATTACCACGCGTCCTATGGGCCTATTGCTCTACACCACGGCATTCCACCGGCCAGACACCATTCTCCATGGCCTTTGGTATGGAAGCTGTGATTCCATTAGAGTCTAAATTTCCAACTCTCAGGACAGAAACCTTTGATCCCACCATAAATGATGACGTTGTGGCCAAAGAGATGCGTGATGACGCTCGTTTAAAGCTCGCCGAGTACCAGCAACAAGTGGCCAAGGAATACAACAAAAGTGTGAGGGTCAAGAAGTTCAAGCCGGATGATCTGGTTTGGCGAAAAGTTGTGCAAGCCAACAAAAAAACCAAATTCAAGCCCAACTGGGAGGGGCCTTTTCGTATTGTCAAGATTGCTGGTGAAGGTGCCTACGTGCTGGAGGACATGAATGGGAAAGTTCTAACTAACCCATGGAATGCACAGAACCTCAAGAAGGTGTACATGTAGAGAAATCCCAACAGTGTGCCTCATGCTCGGCCACTGACTATCTTGTTTTCCTTTTTGGCTTCGGCCTACGTTTTACTTTTCCACTTGTACTTCATGTTTGTTGAATCAAAGATCTTATCTGGCAGTAATTGTCCTTAGCAATTGTGCACTTAATTTCTCTACATTTTTGCTTCGGCCAACTTGGCCACCCACAAACGTTGACCTCGGTCACACCCACAAACGGCTATTTTGCCAATTGCTTCGGCCAACATTGCTGCCCAGGGAAGCACAGCGGACATTAGGTCCACCGAGCCCAGAGCCACACAATATGGCTGGACTTTGGGCTCCGGTTCGGCTTGGCATGATGCTGAGGTCGGCCACAGCCAGGTTACACTCACGTTTTGGTGAGCAAACCGCCCACAAACATTATCCACTAAACCTTGCCTAGGGGCTGGCATCTTGCCGAGCCCATGCTACAAGTACGAGCCCTAAAACAACCCTCGGCGCTTCACCTAAGCGTCTCCAACTAAGTTAGCAGCACAGCCAAGCCCATTAGCACGCTCGGCAAGCTGCACCCAGTTCTCCAACTCAACTTTGGTCAAGGCTCAGCCACCGTTCAACAACTTAGCCGAACCTAGACCAAAGTGGGGGCTACGGATAACTGCAATCTTAAACAATTTCAAGCAAGCAAATCAAGGTCGGCAAAACAAGTAAACATTGCGAAAGAAAAAGCATCCATTAAAAGGAGTAGACCAACTCAAGTTCGGCCAAACGTTTAAAGCCAACAACACTTACATCTGGAACGGCAAAATCCAAGCTCGGATCCGTCCAGTCCAAAATAAAAAGAAGTGAGTTCAAAGTACAAGACAAAATTAACGAAGTACGGAAGTAACGGGTTGTAGTCTACGGTAGCCGGCCACCCAAATCCGACACCTGCAAATGTCAACTTTAGCCTTGAGCAGCCTCTTCAACGTTAGCACCAGCCTCGGCAATAGCAGTGTTAACTCCAGCTGCATCAACATTAGCCTCGGCCTCGGCACTCTTATCAACGTTCATCGGATCACCCTCGGCGTCGGCGGCAGACCTAGGGTCGGCATTTCCAGCAGCCTTGTCACCATCCTTACCATTTTTACCCCCATCAGTGCCACCTCCAACGTCGGCACCGTCGTCGGCCTCGGTGAGGTCTTCAACGTCGTCCTCGCTCTCGAGAAATTCCTCCGGAGGGAGAGGTGCGCACTCTTCCTCGGTGTAAGGAAGTAGAAGCTCGGGCATTGCTGGGGCAGGAATCGATTTCATCAGATTGGTGTCGGCCTCTAGCTGCATAACCCCACATGCGGCCTTCACACCGTCCTTGTACCCTGTTCGGTAGGCAATGGGCGCCCTCATCTGGATGGCATCGTTGACCATGGAACGAGCGTCCCTCACGTACTCGGCTCCGGCTCGGTCGAACCCAGCCTGATACGCCGCAGTGTCCACCTCCTTCATTTTCCTCTTCTCCCTCCTCAACACCTTGGCGACCTCGCACTCGGCTTTCTTCATCCTATCCTCCATCTCGTCCCTTTCCTTCTCAAGCTCGGCGATTTGAGATTTCGCCATTTTAGGCTCCCTTTGTAACTTCTCACTTTTTCACGCTCGACCTTCAGGTCTTCGTGAAAATGAGCGCGTTCGGCAACGACAAGCTCGGCTTTGCCAGACGCACGGAGCAATGCCTGCCCAGCCTACAAAATGGGAAGAGCGTAAGCTCGGGAGCATTCCCCACAAACAATATAATGGTAATGGGACGAAGGACCAAGTCTGGAACAAACCTGAACAAGATAGGCGCTTGCATGGACAAGACTCAGCTGGAGGTCCTCTGGACCTCCTTCATGTCGCCCGGCAAGGCCAAACCCTGAAGCATCATCACGGCCAGCTTCGGCTCCAGCTTGACAGAGTCATCCACCGTGACGACTCTACCCTCGGCTAGGGCGTATGATGGAGCAAATTCCTGGGCAGTTGCTGTGCCAGCCGAACCAATCGGTTTGTGGACCCCCTTCGAGCCACATGCCATTGATGACTCAGTTCTTTCCCTCTGGCTTGGGATAGTTGCCAATGGCGCAGTTGGGAAGAATTCGTGGGTGATTTTCCGCCTTTTCACGGCGAGCTCGGCCAAATTTGGTTCTTGTTAGCGAACAGCCGCACCGTCCCTGATGTTCACCCGAACTACGTTTCTTCGGCCCATCTCACCGGTGGACTTGGGCTCTAGCGTCTTAAGAGGGACGTTGATGCCTGGGAGCTCGGCTTCCCGATCCTCTCCGAACCAAAACTCAGCCGGCTTTCGGAACGTCGGCAGTTTAACCCTCGGCTGCTTGCTGCCCTTTAACGGTCCGACCTTCTTCCCTTGGCTTGGACCCTCTTTGCTCGGCCTTGTTTCCTTTCCCCTCCTTCTGAGCTTCCCCTTGTAGGATGGCTCGTAGCCAAGCAGCGGCGGCGCGTCTCTACAGGCTTGAGACAGTAGGGTGTCTACGTGTGCCTCCACGGACAGAGATTGTTGAGTCTTGGTTATGGATCGGTGATCTGCAGGGAGAATCAATTACAAGGGTGAGGAAACCATACATGTATTGTCAAAAAGTCGACATCGGCAAAAGCAAAGGAATCGTAACTACCTCAAAAATCCTTTTATCTTTGGCACCTTGTACTTACGTACGGTTTGGTTGCCGAACTCGAAATTCCCCCTCACCTCCACGTAAAAGTTGGCCCATTTATCAGTGTCGGGCTGCCCGTCCACCAAGGGCTCCTTGTCTCTACATGTAGACAAGTATCGACGCCCAGTCTGACCGTGCTTGGACATTATATAGGTGTGAAAGAGATCGGCGACCGTGAACTCTAAGTCGCGGAGCTCTTTCAACTTTATTACGGACATCACTATCCTATAACTATTGACAGCAAAAAAGTGGGGGACAAGACTAAACCTGGCCAGCAGCTCTCTCAAAAAAGGGTGAAGAGGGAACCGCAGCCCAGCTTCACAGATGGCCATCAAAGGAACTGTGATATGCTCAGGATGGTGCTCCATCCGATCCTGGATTCGGTTGCTGGCCACCTGGCTGACGATCACGTCGTCAGGAATGTTGTAATCTCTACAAAATTTCTCATACTCACCCGGCTCCCCACTAAAAAAATGAGCGTGGGGGCAAACCTGGCCCCTCTCATAAAGATCGGTGACCTCTCTGCCCTCGGACCGGGCTTCACTATTCCCCGAACGCGCAAAGGTAGGGGCTTCGGCTTGGGAGACGAATCTGGACTCGGCTTCTGGCCCCAGGTGAGGCTCGGCCTCAGAATGGGTTGATGGAGTGAAAGATATCTCAGGCTCGGTGTCGAACTCGTCGGCACCGTACTCGAAAACACGCTTGGCGTTTGAATCGTTGGAGTCGGTAGACATGTTTGAAGCAATGGACGATATTTGATGTCAGCTTCTATGCCTCTCCACTCACGCGCGAATTATTGAGGTGGCAGAATCTTCCCCCGAGCTTTCAGAGTCGGAAGAGATGACTATGATTGGGTGAGCCAGACCTATCAAACACAAACAAATGATGAGAAACCTTATCGTCGGCGACAGATGAGGATCTCCCTACGCTCGGCTACCCTACTGGCCCACCCTATCTTCGTCCTACGGGGATTTAAGCTCGGGAGAATCTAAGACTCTTATTGCTATGTTCGGCGTCGGCCAAACTCTACCAACCATGAAGGGGGGCTCGACCGCGACAGGCTCGGCGCGTCCCAAGGTCTCCCGAGTCAACCAGCATCGTTGCTGGGGCTCGGAAGAACAGATTGAAGGCAAAGATGAACAGTCGTCCATCTCCATCTTCGTACTGTTCACACAGAACAGAGAATCCCCCAAAACCCAGAAAAAACGACGAAAAGGACGTAAAAACTGTAGAAATGTAGAGAGAAGCAAGATTCGAACGTTTACTTGAAGATTTCAACGAGATTTGATGCTGAATCCACTGAAGATCAGGAACAGAAGACGGACAGGCGTGCAACGGAGCTCTGGTTATGGAGTTCTAGAGAGAGAGAGGTCTGACTTCTCTCACTCCTCTCGTCGCCCTTTATATAGGGCTAGGGTTAGAAAATTCGAGTTTCCCGCCCATCATTGCACTGCCGAACAGATGGCCAGTAAGGACTCGACACGTGGCAATGACAGGTTAGACTTGCAGGGCTGCACGCGTGCCAGCCGTCCCCCTGTCAGCCGTACTCGATCAGAGGTACACCTGGCGCATCTTCGTTGGTTCTCCTCTGTGACAGTTTGTTGAAAAGTGCTCTGGCTCGGCCAGGTTCTGCCAAGCAACCGTAATGCATATTCGGCGTTAAGGAGGCTCGGCCAAAGTTAACATCAATCCCAACCGCGCGCTCGGCAACGGCTGAGATTGAGGGGCTATTGTAGCAGGCCGAGCTCAATTGTGATTCCGCCGTGGACCACTTCCATTCCCCTGCCACCTTCGGCCGCCGTATGGGTAGTTAACCCATTTCCACTATGCTCGGCCTCAGCCGAGGCATATCAGTCATAAGCTCTGCCTTTGCCTTGCGTCCGGCGACGGAGGGATTACGTTAGGTTCGGCCACCCGTTGGATGGTGATTTCGCAGACAACTCCCGCCCGGGCCGCGCCCCCCTCGGCCTCGGCCACCCTTAGGCTTGGCCTTCTCCATTGCCTGCTATGCTCGGCCACCCGCACGGCCACCCGTGCGGCTACGCGCCCACCCACGTGCGAAGACGGTTACGCCATGGGATAATCATGAGCGCACATGGGTCATGCCAGCTCACCCCCCAAAAGTGGTTACCAGATCTGGACGGTGACGTCATGATGACGGCGCTTAGCCCGCGTAAGGCACGTGCCCGTGCTTGGAGAGCAAGTCAAGGGGGCTCTATAAATGCCAAAGGATAACGCCTTTGGAAAGATACGCACTCATACACGCGAATACTCCCTCAAAACCCTAGTCTCTTCCTCTCTGCACATACTTATCCTCTCACCGGAGGGCCTTGCCGGCCAACCCCCGGCCAGGTCTTAGTCGTGCGTTCATTGTGCAGGTTAGGCGGAGAAGGCTAGGAAACCACTGAACCAGCGGAGGAAGGAACCAGAGCGAGGACCACGGGCCACACAGTACTTATGGAGTAAACTCATGTCATATCTCTCTTTTCGTCATTATTGTTTCAAGTCGTATAAATACCAATGCCATGCTTCGTATATACCGGATTTTTTATCTGTCATTGCTTACAAAAGAGCAGTTATCTAATAGTTAGTGGTATGATGGACTGAATGATAACGAGTTAAAAGACGAACGAGACATGTGCAGTGTGATAATTATTTATAAATTGAAATTGGTTTGTCTTTCCTTTCCTATTGAAACTGAGATCCTATATGCATACTTTTGATACGTGTTCGACATGAAAGATTGTGTCTTGATTATTAATGATGAAATGAGATACAGGAAGCTGGGAGTGTGCTGCACAGCTTTGTGCTGTGCAGCGTGCTGTGCGGCCGCCGGTGCCGCCTTGCCGGCATCGGTCCGACGATCGGAGACGTCCACTGCGTAGAGCTCGTCGAGTACTATAAGTGTACGAAAAATCAACCCGATCAAATATCGTTAAGTACTTCATCGGAATACATATAACTTGAAAAAAAAATGAATCCTAATGGATACGAAACACTGGATCAAAACCACTGAATCCATTCTTTTTCGAATTATATGTGTTCCGATGAGGCGCTTAACGATATTTGATCGGGTTGATTTTTGGTACACTTGTAGTACTCGACGAGCTCTATGCAGTGGACGTCTCCGATCGTCGGACCGATGCCGGCAAGGTAGCACCGGGGGCCGCACACCACGAAGCTGTGCAGCACACTCCCAGCTTCCTAAGATACATGAACACCTAATCCGAAAAGAGAACACATTCAGGACCCATCGACGGGTGGGTGTCTCGAAGAGGGTATCGGGATCTCTTAATTGGCCGGGCAGGAGCAAATGCTCGTGATCTATTCAGGACCTACCAATGGGTGTGGTGCCTGGCAGGCGGTATCGGGATCCCTTAATTGGCCCGGCAAGAGCTTTTGCACATGACATGGAGCGATAAGAGAATTGTGACACGCTGTTGATTAAATAAGTATTAAGGTAAAAACATGATAGAATTGTGAGACATTGAGATTGGGATTCATATGGTTTTGATTGTTTCATATGTCATGGTTGTTCCATTTAGCTTCCGCTATTGCTTGATCAACCAATCATCTCATGAGCATATAACGTTAGTGTAGAATTTTCTACTGAACTAGTGTAACTCAACCCTTCATTATTTTCAGGTACTACTCAGGGACAGTAGCATGGAGTGCTGTGCATGCATCGATTGGAAAACCTTTAGAAAGTTGGATTGGAAGAGTTACTTAGGCATTTTTTGTAAATCTGTTTTGAGAAGATGTATTTGTAACTTTAATTGTACTTCTTTTTTTTTTTTCTGGAGGATTATTGTAAACTCTACTTATCAAGTATTTATGCTTTTGGGGCTGTTGTGCCAGGGATGTAATATTTTGGAACTCTTAGAGGGATGTAATATTTTGGAACTCTTAGATTTCGGACAGTAATTTGATGAATAGAAAATGGTAAACTCTTTTGGGTTAGATGTATGTTGTAGTGAGGATTTTATTTAAGTAAAGTTATTTTATTTATGTTTAAAATCGAGAGCGTGACAAACTGTCTAATTGATAGAAAACAAGAAAAGTACAAGGTAGTTGATGTCGTTCACCCCAATCTAGACATCGTCTGATGCACATTCTGCTCAAAGTTTATATTTTTTAGCAGTCTTAAAAAGAGATAAAATGCTAGTCAAGAAAAAAAATAACAAATACCCAAACAATCAGACAAATTCCAACTAAGTATGAATGTGCCAATGAACTCCCAAAGCTGCAAATCAGCGTTGTTCCAGTAAGGATCCTATAACTTTTAGAAAAAGTTTTAGTTTTGTCCTTATATGAATTTTTTTCGCATTTGTTAGTTTTGTGCCAAATTTTGTGATTTATTGATTCGTCTCGACAAGGTGAATTGGAAAAGTATTTTTTTTTACTTTTCGGATTCGTCTTCACAAGACGAATCAGAAAACTAAAAAAATGTGCCACAAAATAACAAACGCAAAAGAAAAAATTCAAATAAGGACAAAAAAAAAAAATATTAAAAAATTGTTAGTGGAATAACTATCTCCAGTAAACTTTTTCTAAAAATTATAGTTTTGTCGTTATTTGAATTTTTTTTCCCGTTTGTTCATTTTGCGCTAAATTTTTTCGACTTTTTGATTTGTCTAGATGAGACAAATCGGAAAAGTTAAAATTTTTTACTTGTACCCAAATATTTTAAACAATGACCACTTAAATTGTAACTAAAATATATTAGTAACAAAAAATTGTTGGACTTATCTACTTATTGGGTCCCTATAAAATCGGCTCGATTACAATTTCATCCTCACAAAATTTTTGTTTTCAATTTTACCCTTCTAGTTTTCAACCGATTTCAATGTTACCTTTTCTATCAAACTAAGACAGAAAATGCCTAAGGAACTAATGGATTAGGTGATGTGGGTTGTGGGACCCTCAAACCCACCGAATAAAAACCTAAAACTAAAAGCCCTTCTTTCACACTTCTTTCCCTACTGTAAAACTAAGAACCCTAGAACTTGAATCCCCAAAACCATTTCCCTCCAAACACACCGAATAACACCTCTGCAAAAGCACTAGTCGTTTCCACTTTCCCACATTTCCTCTTCAGTCTTCATCAAACACAATTCAAACAAAACAACGAAAAGATCTTATTTACTCATTACTATTGTACTCCCTCCGTCCCAAGTTGATCCTATGATTTTACGTGCAATTTTTAATTATCTATATCTCTCAACGTATATAGTTTAAAATATGCAATATGGATTTTGTTTGATATATTTCAATTATTTCTAAACCATTGAAAATTGCACGTAAAATCGTGGAGGACCAAGAATTTGGGACGGATGGAGTTACCTGAAACCCCATCTCCTAAACCAACCATTGAGTTTGATTCAGATACTGAATCGCCCTTCCAAAAATCCAATCTCCACTCTCCTACATACCTTAGCCGCTATACCTAAAACCGTAAGCCTATTATCATCCAACTCTTCCCTGGATACACCATAAAACACCAAGTCTATGGTTCTGATCTCCCAGGAAAAGATTTATTATTAGGCTTTGATATTACCTTTGATAAATATAAATTAGGGTCAAGTAAGCAAAATTTCCAATTTCTGAAGCACCATTAGTCACACATATTCCTTTAGTATGACCCTCCGCTCGCACTCTCAATCTTCACTCTTCCCTCATGCTTTTAACCTATCGCAAATTTGAGTAGTCCATGATGTTTCTGAAATACGCTTTCACACTCACGCTTGCACATATCTTACTTCCACTAAGAGTCCATAAAAAATAAGTACTTATTTGTAATTTTCAAGCTCAAAAATAATGAGTTTATTGAAATCTAAAAATATGTCATATGGATTTTTTATGATAGATCTTGATGACATCTTTTTAATGATGCAAAACAATCAAAAAGTTATTTTTCATAAATCCATTATATTTAAGCTGAAAATTTACAAATAAATACTTATTTTTTAAGAAGGCTTAGTGGAACGGGGCAGCCGAACAAATAAAAAACCCAAAGCACTAATCCTTCCTGTTTCCCCAATTCTCTCATCAACCAAACCTACGCCACATTATGCACATAAGGGTGCGTGAGCACGAAAATGTCTTGTAACGACCCTAATTTTTTTTAAAAGTTCATATTGTCATTTCAAAAATTATATTACTTGATTAGATTAGTTTAGTTTATTTATAATTATTAGCGGATTGATTTCATTAGTAATTGAAATAATAAATAACTATATAACCTTTGTAATAACTCAAAATTTTCGGTAATTAAAATAAACTAAGAAAAAGACCAATATATAAATTTTTTTTTCTAAAAACCTCCTAAAACAAATATAATAATATACAGAGATATATATATATATATATATATATTATAAACATTCATATACGTACATGCATGCATGCATGTTTTCTTTCTCTCTCTCTCACAACCCTCACTCTCTCCCCTTGTCATAGGTCTCTCTCTCTCTCTCTCTCTCTCTCTCTCTCTCTCTCTCTCTCTCTCTCTCTCTCTCTCTCCCCCCTCCATTGCCACCTTTCTTCCTCCCTAAGAAAAACGGCCACCACCCTTCCTCCCAATCTAGCAGTGCCACCACCTGCTTTCCAACCCCACCAGCCACCATTCTTCAACCCTAAGCAAACTCATCTCTCTCTCTCTCTCTCCAAACAGAAAATATTCCTCCTTATCTCTAAAGTCCGAGCTCCAACCCCGCCATGCCACGTCCTACTTACCTCCTTAACCCCTACCTCGTGCCCTACTGCCCTACCCCGTCCCTTGCCGCAAGCCCTAGAACATCACCTCCATTAACGCCACCTTATCCCTCCATCTTTGAATTCCCTATAAATACCCAACTCCACTGCCATTCAAACACACACACCTCCTCTCTACCTCCCAACACTGCTAAAACTTGAAGGAATTAGAAAAAGAGAGCTCCTATACCATGGAGTTCTAGAGAGAGAAAGAAAGAGAGTGAAAAGTGGGTTTACTAGCTACACCCGACCGAAATGCAAATTGATCAAACCAATCATCTCCTACGACCAAGAGCATCTCCAAATAAGTCCCAATTCGATTCCAAGGTCCCTCCATCAACAGACTTGAAGTCAATTGTCAAAGTTTTGATTTCAAACCCAATTCGACAAATTCAAGGTTTTATAATCCTTTCCATCCCTTCTCTAAGTATATTTAAGTATTTTAGTCCTAATGATAGTCCTGATAAGGTCCCATGCATCAAAACCGTGAAGAAACAAAAAAAAATTTGAAAACCAGTCACAACCTTGCGGCCGCAAGAACCAGACATTTTCCTTGCGGACCGCAAAGTCTTACCCCGGTCAAACCTTGCAGCCGTGACCCTCCACCGCTAGGCCAGTTTGGTTTTATTTAAAAATCATTCCGAAGCCATTTATGACCATTAGGACTCCTATTAAAGTCATTATTATTATTATAACATTTTATTCTATTTGATGTTTTTAGTTTAGCAATTCTAATATTATTTAATTGTTAGATTAAATCAAGTGTATAACATTAAATCCTTTCTTTTGTTATAAAAACTCATTATTTAGATCAATTCTTTTTCTTTTGAGCCACAATAAATAAAAGTGAAACGAATAGAACCTTGGCGGCATAATGTGCAAATATTAATACTTTATTAGTAACGATAAGTTTATTATTCTACTTATTATAATTGCCTTACCTTTTTAATAATAATCAAACTTGTAAAATCTAGTATGTTTTTTACATCCAAGATTAAGGGCAATGGCCCAATTATAAAACGTTATGTGATTTTATTGTTTTATTATTCTTATGGTTTCAATAATTGTTATCTTATTGATTATTGTCTCAAATCGTGAATATATATATATATATGTATACACACACACACACACACACACACACACACATGCTAGACCGGACTTAGAGACATGGGTTGTTGGTATACACTAGAAATCACCTAGACGCTGTTAGGTAAAGGATATAAATTGGAAAGTTTTAGGAATAGAGGTTGCCTGCAGGCGGATGTCAAGTAGTGATGTGATTTGAGACAGGTGCTAACAGGGCCTAGTCTTCAATATGGGCGCTAATAAGGGCCTAGTGATGTGATTTGAGACAAGAGCTAACAGGGGCCTGGTCTTCGATATGGGTGCTAACAGGGGCCCAGTGATGTGATTTGAGATAAGTGTTAACAGGGGCCAGGTCTTCGATATGGGTGCTAACAAGGGCCCATTGGTGATTTTGAGATGTGATTTGCGATGGGTGCTAACAGGGGCCTAGTGGTGAATGTTTAGGCGACCCTAGACATGTCATGGCATGATAAACTACCCCTTTGTTTGTGGTTGATTTGAAATCACAGCAAACAAAATGGAGTGATCTCATGGGACAGGACATTGGCTAGCGGTTGGGGAGGAAAGAATCTTGGGGATATGATCTTAAGATTTCACAATAGGTTAAAGGATAGTAAGAAAAAAATTGTGTGTTATCTATCTATACTATTTCGTATCAAAATTATATTGCTTATTTGCTAGCTATAAAGTAAAGGGTTAAATGGGTGAATTATCACACATGGATACGTTTGTATTATGGTAAATCGGTTGTTTAGGCGATCAATTTGCCAGAGGGTGCACGATCCAATGATGGAGCAATTTGACTCGGGAGGAATACTAGGGGCAGAGACCGAGTATGCTTGGGAATTTGTATCAAGACTAGAGTCGCTCTAAAGATGTCAGTTCAATTCGTCAAATTTAATGAATTTGATTTAGTTAATTTATTCAGGGGTTGTAATAATTAAACCTCTATTTTTGATAAATTGTACTTAATTTGTCATGGATATTTGGTGAATGAAGATATCTTTTTCGCAAAATAAATACTAATGCTGCCGATATTCGTTTAAAATATCGGGGTGTTACACGTCTTTCAAAAACATTCCAAAGTACCTAAAATCACGACACCGTGAGCGCAGAGTGATGATTGAAAGTGCAAACAAAGAGTCCTACTCAAGAATTATGTGACTATATATAAGAACGAAACACAATTAAAAATTTAATAAAACAACTCAATCAAGGGCAATTGAAATATGAAATTCTCAGCTAGAGCAAAATGGGAATTATCACCGTCTTCTTGATGGCGGCGGGGTGGACTAGCATCAGAGAGTTGGTGAGACTGAGGTTGATTACTGACCCTCCCTGTGCTTCTTCAAGAGATTGTCCTCTTGCTTGTTCTTTCTGATCTCCACCAGATTGTCCTCCCTCCGCCGCGGGCCCGCTGCACTTCGTCGTCGAGTTTGTAAGACTTCTTTCAGACGTCTGCGCAAGAATTGGGTTGTGGAGACATTGGTGATTGCTGTGTTGTGTGTTTTTTTTTTCCCGCTCACTCTGGAGAAATTAGACAAAATGTAGGAGAGAAACGAACTGAGGGAAGAGACGTGGGGCCTAGTGCCCCAGCTTTCCAAAATTTTGCCAGATCACGGTTCAGTAAAAAACTGTTCGGATCAAGCCCTTTCCGATCATTTTTTTTGCTAATTTCTCGTGGGTACCCTTAAAATCACGTTCTGAACACATTGAGCAGCTCGGATCGTCGCAATTCACTCGGGAAAGAGGAGTTCCGCATGGTAAGGCCGTGCGGGATCCCTCACTGGATCCATGGTGTGTGTATATATATCTATATATATATATAGAGTCCGGCTCTTATGAGGACCACCTCATTTTAATAAAATGCAGATCTCCCTTTCCTGATCGAATTTCGATGATCCGAGCCGTTCAATGTGTTCAGAACATAATTTTAAGGGTACCCGCAAGAAATCAGCAAAAAAAATAATTGGGAAGAGCTTTATGCGAATAGTTTTTGTTTACTTTTTATCAAACGGTTCAAACAAAAACTACTCAGATGAAGCCTTTCCCGATCATTTTTTTTGCCGATTTCTCGCGGGTACCCTTAAAATCACGTTCTGAACACATTGAGCGGCTTGGATCATCGAAATTCAATCGAAAAATGGAGGAAATGAGGAGGTCCACATCCCTCATTTGAGACTGACTATATATATATATATAGAGAGAGAGAGAGAGAGAGAGAGAGAGAGAGAGAGAGAGCACATCTCCCGTAAGGAGCACCTCATTTTAATAAAATGCAGACCTCCCAGTTCCCGATCGAATTTAGATAGGGTCCACGGTTATGGAGTTTGGTGGGGTAGGGTCCACGGTTATGGTTGGGTGGTTGGGTTCGGATCTGTCCACTAGTGTTTCATTCGCCTTCTTCCACCGGGCTTTGAAGTCTAGCTCTTCATTTTCTAACCGAAGCGCACACTCTACCACTTTTGCGTAGGTGGCGAAGGCTTGAGCTACCACGGCCCTTCGAGTAGTCATCAGCCCCCACTCGAACCTCCTAGCCTTCTTGTCCTTGTTCGGTATGGAGTTTAGAGCGTAACGGGACAGTTCCTCATATTTGGCCTTTAGGTTTTGAAACTCTTGTTACTCGGCTAGGTGAAGGGGTGTGGGAAAGTATTTACCTAGAAATAGGGTCTCAAATTCGGCGTGGGTCATAATGGCTATGGTATGGGTGGCTTCCATCAGGTTCCACCAATAGCGGGCTTCTCCCTTCAATTCGTAAGTGGCTAAGGCCACACGGTCTTTGTGGCGGGTAATCCCTAAGGTTCTAAGGATTTTTCTTGACTTCGTTTAGCGTCATCTCAGCCATGATGGGGTTGGTATCTCCATGAAAGTTCGGGGGTCGGCGTTTGCAGAATTCGTTCATCACTTAGGTTCGGGTCATTGGTCCGTCGTCGTGGTTTTGGTTTTGGTTTTGGCAATTGGCGTTCAAAGCGGCTATGAACGATTGCATGACTTGGGTTATGTCTGGTTAGTGTTAGAGGATTCTCCGTTTTTGTATCCTAATCCGCGGCGCGTATTCACCATCTGCGAGGGAAAAATCGTAAGGGGGAGGTTTTAGCCTACTAAAACAATTTTCTTTTTGTAAACGGTGTTTTCCTTCTAGAATTGAAAGTAGTTTTCTAGGTAGAATGCAACAGTACTCTTTAAATAAGCAAGATTTTTATAGATAAGCAGAATCATAAGCATAGAGTTCTATTACAATGGCAAGTAGGGACCTAAGATAAGATTTTTTTCCTAATACAAGTTGAAACAATTCTATATACTCCTACTACATGTTCCTACAGGTTGTCAGTATTGACCGACAATTGGCCAGGACTCGTGGGGTGAAAGGTGGGCATCCTCCTTGTCGTACACTCGACATCTACAAAGAAAGATTTTTTTAACTTCAATTTGTAGTATTTAAGACAGGGATTTACTAACTTCTAGAGAAAACTTTCGAGCTTCTAAATTCCACATTTGATCATTGATTTAAGTCATCATCCAATTGTTCAGGATTTCCCAGCTCGTTGGTACTGTGCCAATTTCCACACCTTGTTTCAATCCGAAGATTGTTTTGTCAGGATTCCACCCAATTTGGGATGGTAAACTCAAACTCAATTCACATTTGTGCAACGGTCAAACTGTCTTATGGTCTACCCATGGCCGAGGTTTTGAACCTAGAGCTCTGATACCATGTTGTAACGCCCCTAATTTTGGGAACGTTAAATAGACAATTTTTATTGAAAACTTAAATAGAGTCTGGCTCATTATTACATTATAATTCTCACAAGGGTACTTTTATTACACACCAAAGGGAGAACTAGGGTTCCTATCTACTGCTCCGCATGCTCCTCCATTCTAGCCAGCTCCTCGGCTCCGAAAGCCTCCAAGATAAGGTCTGACACATTATACCAGCGTCGCCACCAATATAATATGTCATGGTCACCAAAGGTAACACCATGAGCTACAAAAGCTCAATAGAATAAATCATACCCACTAACCCTTAACTTACAAACAATAGATCGTAAAGTTAACGATTTCCACATAGTACATGCATATTTAACAAAATAGTAAACAATGACATATCCACATTCACTATTCAAACTAACGTTGAAGTCCATGATTTTTCGAGTTCCTCCTATGCGACATTTCGTAGAACGTGTCACCATTTTCACCTTTCCTTTACCAAATCAACATTCCCAAAATAGTTTTTAACACACCCAAGTATCCTCACAATGGTTCCGCCGCATCGAGTTCCCATTGGCACACAAAACTTTGCATTGGCTCCTCTCTGCGGATAACCAAGCTACACGCCCAACCTTGGTTCTGCCGTTCCAGTCTCCCGAATATCCTCACAATGGTTCCGCCGTCCCAGGTTCCCATTGGCGCGCACACACACACACAAACCACACAATGGGCTACCATGTCTGGCCACATTGCGATTTTCAAAACATTTCCTTTTTTAAACACACCTTTCATTAACAGCACCCTAAGTGTCATGTTTTCTACTTTCTCGATTTCTGTATCTTGTTTTCATGCAAAAACTTTGCGGTAGGACTTTTTACGTACGTACACATAAATCATTCATTATAATCTTGAAACTAAACTAGCAAGATCATCCAACTCTATGTTACTTACCATGCTCATATTATCACATAGTCATGCTCAAACAATTAGCACATAATATAAAGCATAGTGTCACATGGACAGACACCTTTGGGGTGGATACCACTTATGGTTTATCACACATCAAATAAGTAATCTTAATAATCACATATGCATTCTCATAACCATCCTTAAGATCAAAATTCGAATACTTTCAATCTAGCGTTAAATTCTTATCTTTCAAATTCCGTTCTTTCTTTTAGAGAAGTTCAAAACAACATATGTTTATTTAGAGTAATAGCCGAGTTATTCATCATGCTCATATTTCTTTTCACGTTTTTAGTAGAACAAGTTTACTAGTTATTTCTTTCATACAATTTCAAACACAAAACGTGAATATAGTTTTCTAGAGTACGGAGAATCTACGTGTACTAAACCTTATACTTAGAGAAAGCGGTTAGAAGTATTCTATTGTTCTTCTTGGCAGTAGGCCGGCTACGAAAAGGTAAGTTGGCGATCGAACGGAGTGACTTCCTATGGTGAGCTTCCGGTAGTTTCGAAATAGAAAGGTTTCTCTCGAAACTTATTCTTGACTAAACTACTAAACTTTTTGGATCGAAAGGGTGGTCGAGTGATGATTTAGTGGCGGTCTTGGATGAGTTTCTTGAAGAACTCAAGAACCACTCAAGAACAAGAAGAACAAAGAACAAATTCAAGAATTCTAGAGAGAGAAGTTGAAAGGTTTCAAGGTGTGAGTTCAATGGCATGAGGGGGGGGTTCTATTTATAGCAAAATTTTGGCTCCCCTTCTCCCCTCTTTGGCCAGCCTCCCCTCTCTCTCTCTCTCTCTCTCTCTCTCTCTCTCTCTCTCTCTCTCTTCTTCTCATTGTGTTATCCATTCAAGCATTTCAAGCATGCCATGACTTGTCTTTTCCAATTTTAGGTATAAGGCTATAAAATCAAGTAGGATTTTAAGGCTTTTTAGGTAAATCTTAGGTAATTATAACCTAGGTTGGCAAGTCTTATTCCTTTTACTCAAGGATGAAAATTACACTACAAACTATTGCCCAATGGTTAAAGAGGAAATGATGAGAAGGAATATTCTTGGAAGAAATATTTTTTTGAAAGTGACATTTCAATGGGGAGAAAGAGCAATGTAATTTCTAGGAAAGTGATTTGATTAAGAAAGCAAAATGATGAGGGGGGAAAATTTTTAAGTCAATGGAAAGTGAGATGATTGAAGGGTTAGCTTTTGAAAGTGACTTGGCAATGCAAAAGAATGAATAAGGCTTCCAAGTAGCCTTTCTAGGAAATTTTTAGGGTGATATACATATAGATATGAATATATATGTATGTCAAGGTTACTTGTAGGAAGGAGAAAGAAAATAATTATGAGCTACTTGATGTGACAATACATAAACATGGTTGATTGGAAGAACAAACTTGGTCTTGGTCTTGATTAAACAAGTCCATGGTAGTACTATTTTCCAGACAATAATAAGTCTTATTTCTATTACCCAAAGGATAAGAATTATCCTACAAACTATTATTCAATGGGTAAAGAGAAAAGATAATCTTAGAAGAAGTAATGATGAGCAATAAAGTCTAGAAGTAACTAGACATGTAAGTATAATGATTACTTCTCTAGGTCTAAAAGGTTCATAAGGTTTAAAGCTCCGGCTACGATGCCCCAAGGTGGTATTGGGGCATCATGCCCCCGTTTTCCCTGAGCCGTTGGATATTCCTCCTTTAATCTCAACCATTAGTTGAGCCCGTCCCTCTCTCTCCTATTACCTTCTACACCGGTTGTAAAAAAATTTGAAAGCCCTAAATTTTTTTTGCCAGTCTCTCATTCTCTTTATCTTCTCACGCCTCTGTACCTCTTCCGCCATTCCACGACGGCTCCTCCACAGCACCTCGCCTCGCCTCCGCTCTTCCACTATGTCACGTCTTGCTGCACAACTCTAGTCGAGGTACCTCTCTCTCTCTCTCTCGCTCTCTCTCTCTCTCTCTACCCTCAAACGGGCCCAAGCCCACAAATGGAGTGGTTGCCCCAAACAACAACCGTTATTAATTTCGATTCTTGATGACTCAAGTATGAGCAGTGTTACGCATGAACAATCTTTGAGTTAATTCAATCACAGTCAATCAAACCCCAATTAGAATTGGATTTTGACCAAACTCGAGTTCCACTAGTACGGTTTTGATGCCTAGTCGGAATCTGTACTGAAACCCCAAATTACAAGAGGAGAATTTTATATTTTTGTTCAATCTGGGAGGAATAGAAATAAAGAAGTTAAACGGGTTGTTGATATCTTGTTGAGGTATATTTTAAACTCCAATTTTGGTTGGGGAGTCTGAGCTGGAGATGGTGGTGGTAAGGTGGGTAATTAGGAGGATTGCGAAAGGGGAATTGGGTGAAGGTGAAGGAGCATTTAAGAATGTTCAGGTTATTTTTACCATTGTTAATTGATGTCATGCCTTGGTGGCTCCTCTTTGTTTGATCAATGTTAAAGAATTTCCTGTCTTGGTTGACCTTGTTTATGTGTTTAGTGTTGCTAATTTAGAGTGATACCCATTATTTTAATGTGCACGTTATAAACTGGATGTGCTTACCATGTCAATGAACATACTTACCATTAATATTGACACCATGTGTGGCAAGTAAGCAAGACTCTAGACTTGTTGCACCTAAGAAGAATTGACAAAAAGGTCTAAACATGTAGTCAGTATTTCCTTTCAGAAATAAAAGTACTAGCAAAAGTCATGGTATGTTTGCATGAAGAAGTAATGGTTGAATGTTATGGTGGTAATAATGATCAAGTTTTGTGGTATGCGTAGCCTTATTCTATGGTAAGTATGGTATAAACAATGACTAAGTTCTCCAATGTATAGAACGTGATACAAGGTGATTGATGACTTCCATATAGGAGTTGGAATTGGTTATGTAGTATTTTTTTTCCTTTCTGTTCTTGCCTATCCATTGTGCGACAATATGTTTGAATGAATTTGTGACTGAAGTTACCATTCGAGCACCCATGGTTGGAGTGGAAAAATTACTTAGTTGTAAAAGAATTTCTACCAACGTAGCTTATAGTTACAAAGAACTTAAACTCCCTTTAGCATGGTGGTATCGAAGTTGCGATTGGGATTTAGACATGAGCAGATGACCATCATATCGGATTATTTCTTTCACAAACGAATGGCAAATTTGTTGCTTATTAAAAGAGTCGGGGTATGGTAATTTCTCCCCTTTTATTGTTGAATATTCAGCATCTAAAGCAATTTTTATTGATTTGGGCTTTGTTTACTTTGTCCATTTAGGAAACTTCAGCTTATAGACGGTCCAACAATTCAAGAGCGAGCTCCTACAAGCAAAGGCTTTCATTGAGCAAGATCTAGACCGGTGGTTGGGGAAGCGATCCTTACTTTGGCGGTCTGTTAGTCTTGGGAGTTGTAAGTTGTGTTAAATTAATTTATGAATCCTTATATTGAGTGACATTCTGTGTAGTCCTGGTAGTGGTTGAAACATTTCTTGTAATACATATTTTTCACACTTGTGTGGAGTGGTTAATTTTATAAGATGAATTGAATACTTACATTGGGAAACAAAGGTGGGTGACATTGTGGTTCTTCTTTGTTTTGATGAATTTTAGTAAATGCGATGCCTTGGCTATTTTGAATCTTTTGATGAATTTCACAATAATATTTGTAAAATACTTTTTAATTAAAAATAATTTAATAAAATATATTAACAGCATGAATCTAAAATCAAGGCAATCTTTTGGCTTAAATATTTAGTTTTGAAAATTTGTTTACAAATTAAATATTATTCAATTAAATTTATATTTTCACCCAATATTTGATAGTCTATTACACAAATGATTAGAAAAATGATAAAAAGTAGGGTGAATATGACAAAAAGTGGTGTGAACTTATAAATTTTCAATAATTAAAATTTTTTTTTGCAAAAAGGTACATTTTTCAACCAAAAAAATTTATTTTCCTGCCAAAAACCAGCTACCTAGAGAATAAGTTAGAGAGAGAAACGGCAAAAACGTTGAAGTGTAGTCTTTTATTGTGGTAAGTATACAATATTTTATGGTAAGTGTCAGCATAAACTATGGTAAGTAGAGCCAGTGTTCATGGTAAGTATGATGACTTTTTTTCTGAAAAAACGGCAAAACCACCATACTTTTTTAGGGTAGTTTTGATCCAACGGCTCATATTCATCCAAAACCTGATCTAAAGGCCCATATTAAATGGGGGCATCATGCCCCAATACCACATTGGGGCATCATAGAAAAATTGAAGGATCAAAGAGGGTGGAAAAGGTTCATCTAGGGTTAGGAGAGTATAACTAGGTGAAATGATAATTAGGTTTCACTAACAAAATGGTTGGAGACTAATTCTACTTGCCAAGTAGGATTTCTAGTCAAGAAATGTAATTTAAGATTTTATTTTTACTCACTCGAAAAGTATACAAGTGCTTCTATAAGCATACTTGTCTTTAGAAAATGACTAGATTGTCCGATATGAAAAGATATAATTTTTATAGCGTGGTTGACCACGTAAATGGGATTTTTCAGGAGTTCTTAGCCAGGGAACAATTACTTTTGTAAACAGTCTCGAGGCATACTTGGGTTAATCAAAAAAACGTTACTAAAGATGGAAGCTTTATGATTGATCCTTACTGGTGGAGAATTTAACAGAAACTTTTAAAAATGTACGGGCCAAATTTTGCTTGCAAAAAATAAGATTTGAATTATGTCTCTCCAGATTTCGTTCTAGGATGTTGGTCACGCTGAGGCTTGAGCCTCCATGGACTCTGGAATGTAGCACATACAATAACACGTGATATGCATTTTGAGATGTTATTTGATGCGCAGAAATGGACCTTGCTAATGAAGATTACACCAATTCTGAAATACGGCATAAAGAGATGGCGGTATATGATCTCCTCAACAAAAATTCATCTTCGGAGGACAAATGCATGTATTGGAAGAAGCAATTTCAAGCTTTCAACATACTATACGTACTTGGTGGATATTGACATAAAAAGGTGCAACATTTAATTTCTAGAGATTGCGTGTTGTGGTGATGTTCTACGTACAACGTGCAACAAGAACTTCTTGATACTTTTGGCTTATACTTAATGGTATTTACTAGGGTAAAATAAACGCTGGTCAAACCGAACTAAGTGAAAAAAAGCCGGTGAAAAGAATTGGTTTGGTTTGGTTTTCTCGAAGTATTGGTTCAGTCCGGTTTGATCAATTTATCCAGAAATTTGAACATAACTATAGGGACTTTAGACTCACTACGGTCCCCTGAGGGACTAAATCACTCATAGATTTCTACCACTTCACTTCATTGAGGGCTAAAGAGTCACAACCAGTCCAGCAGGATTGCAAGGCACAAGGGCATTGTCGTCTGCACACCTTGAACCTCCAACCTTTGTACCCAAACTATGTGGCCGTGACCCGTTTGCCCCTATGCTACTGGATTCACAGGTGGTTAAGCTCTTTGCATATTTACCTTCGTGAGTTGGATTCACAGGTCCAACTCATATGTCCTCCTCCGCTCCTAAATAAAAAGAATGGGTTTTTCGGTTGCCATCTTTCAATTTGGGACCCCCTCAATTGCAAACAGTGCAAACGTTGCCAGTTGGGTAATTTCGGCCTTTTCAGCGTAGGCAGAATGGGTGAATAATAGGGGAAATTGCAGAACAGTGGGAAAAGGGGCAAAAAAATGCCCAAGTCATGGACCATTTTTTTAGAATTCAAAATTCATGGGAAGGAGAAGAGTAATTCTAAAGACATGGAATTCAAAACAGACCTGGACAAAAATACCACCTTCTCTTACACAACGTCGTTCGCTCTATTCCCTCCCCAAAACGTGAAACCCTCCCACCCCAATCACTCTGAAACCCTTTTGCTGAAACCTCCCTCTCTCACTACGCCAAATTAAGCTTTTTGCGGCATTTTATAAATGCCGGTAAAGATCAAATTAATGCCGGTAATAGTATTCCCGGCATTTGTCGACGAAAATAAAAAATGCCGTCCAAATAAGTGTCGGTAATACATAAACGGCATTTGTACAAATGCCGGAAATAAAACTGGCGTTTGTTACTAGTTTTACCGGCATTTGTCAAATGCCGGAAAAAGAATTGCCGAATATACATTATTAACGGCATTTGATGCAAATGCCGGAAAAGGTAATATTACCGGCATTTTATTAGTGCCGTATTTTTTTATAACTTTTACCGGCATTTTTCAAAATGCCATTTTTATACCTTGATATTTTCTTTTCATTGCTTTTACTGGCATTTGTAAAACGCCGCTAAAAGTTTGTTGTTTTTTTTTTTTTTTTTTGCCAATTTTCATTTTTAATATATAATTTTTTCATTAACAAATTATCCTAATCTAGTACCATTTTTGATAACACATTTCCTGTATACAAAATTATAACTGTCCAAAACAATTTGAAGTTCCATTGCCAAAACCAAAATGCAAATTCCGTATATAAGCAAATTGGACATCATGAAAGACAATCTCAAAGCAACAACAAATAACAATGCTAGGCATAGAATGCCAATGTGAAAATTAAAACCCAAAGCGTTAATATATAAGTTTCAATTGCATGTGTATCTCCAAGAACAGAAGATCATACTAACCAAAGCAACACAAAGACCCAAAATATGCTTTTGGTTGCGAACTCCAAAACAAAAAGAACAAAAACAGTTTTCATTATCTAGAAGATTTCCGGTCATTCCTATTGCATGTCTTCCATGTCCGTCTATGTCCTATCAACCTGCAAATATAAGAAACAATTACACGTTTATACATAGATGTACATGTGGGTATCTATATAGTCCACGACATCCTACACAATCAGTAAGTTTAAAGAAACAGGACACAAGCATCAAACATATCCCAGTATAATGGATAAATGCAAGAAACTAAACTCAACCATTTATGATTGAAGCACCAACAAGCCAAAATGGTAGTCTGGGACATGTCAAATGTAAAATGGGTAATAAAACAACCTTGAAGTGTGGTTGACCTAAGGTGCGCGCATTGTGGTCAGTTGGGGTGCTGGGTGAATGTAAGTCCCCCAAAACTCCATTTGGAGTATTTTTACAAGGCAAGGCAAATAGACATCTTACACTCTGTCATACACCACCTCAAGTGGAGTCCAGCATTACAGAACGAGTGCATAGGCCTCTTTCCATTGGCAGGTGTGTGTAAAAAGAATGTTTCATAGCATCCAACTGATATTCTCTTGTAAGAAGCATGGTACACGTTGGGAGGTGAAAAGCACTGGAAAAAGGTCCAAGTACTTGCATCATGGTTTGTATGAGTAGTCCACATGGTTTCAAGGGAGGTCTATAACGAGGTGATCTATCAACTCCAATGTGAGGGTCGGACTTATGTTGCATTCATCAGGAGTGATTTCTAAGTGCTTGACTTGGTAGATTATAATAGTACAAAGTGAAGCACATCACTCGTAACCAATAACTAAATTAAGGTCCAAGAAATGAAGGAAAAAGAACAGGTAGCAGGTCTTATGATCACAAAAAAAGGGTACCAAAACACAAACGTCAAAATTATGGAAGCATGTCAAGATCACACAAGTCAAATGCCTCAAAACTTTCCAGCCACATAGCATGCTACTAGTAACCTACTGTAAACACATTTACATCATCAATTAGAGTTTTCAAGCAAAAATTCTCACCTTTATTTATTCAATCAATTATATCCATGAAGCCCGTATGCATCTAATAAAATACAAAAGGATTTCATAGAATGCTATTCGTAACCTAGCTAATTGAATTTATTATTTTTTTTTTGAAAACTCTTGGGAGAGGTGTAAGGCCAAAGGCCAATGACGAAAACCCTTTTCAATGCAAAAATTTCCAGCTAATCCTACTGGTGCTGCCAGTACTTGAGCAGAAAGGATGGAAACTGCTAAAAAAACTACTCAAAAACTAGTCTAAAATTGCCAAAAAAAATTGTTGTAAACTGCAATTATCCTTATGTGTTTTACTCATGACCAACAAAATTCAGCTCCAATTATCTACGTAGAACAACAACAGATACGGACACAGAAACAAAAAGGGACACATTGAATTCTAAACAAAATGGGACACAGCCATCCACACCCAAATCCAATCTATAATTTTTAAGTTCTAATCAACCATGGGTTGACCCAATAATCACATTACAAAGAACATAAACTTGCCATAAACTTGCTTCTAAAGTAGACCGCAAAAGATCATTTTACTACCAAACCATCATCACCTACTTAAACATGTATTTTAGCAACCAATTTATAGGCATCTTTCAGAGACCGCAAGGCATACTTATTTGGGCTCAAGCTATATATTTTGACAACATAGATCAATCAATATGAGAGGCAGGTGTATTTTCAATCAATAAAATGGCCAACTCTATTCTCATTGCCTCAAAAAGTACCAAGAAACCACAATTTACCTGTCCATTGTGCTCCATTAGTGACGGTGTGTGGTCTCCATCCCCATTTCCAACTCCATTTGGTGATGGAGGCAAAAGGTGTCCTGCACTTTTCATATAAGCTGCCATGGTTGCATATTGGTTCTTCAATTGAGTGATTTCATCACTTACGTCCTTTAACACCTCTTGTCGCAACTCTGCACCCAACTCAGCACGCAACTCTGGGAATTGCATAGTAATCTCACATCTAAGTCTTATAAAAACATGTAAGTCTTATAAAAATTGCATAGTAATCTCACATCTAACCCCCTATCCCTATATGGGAGAATAATAACAGTAGTTAATTGAACAGTATAGTGTCATGCATGGTGTAAACTTTCCTGTAGTATATCAAACACTGGAGTGCTTTATTAAGTTTGCTCTATGTTGTTCCTACATATCTAGCTATTCCAGTTCATAAAATTCTGTTTCATGAAGGGCAGAACTCAGAAGATATTATTCACTGGCTCTGAAATTCTTAGGCTAATAATCTACTTAAGATCAATAATGAAGAAAACAATCTGAAATTCTTCAATCAAATATGCCTAGACCATAAAATGCAAAGAAGCCATATCAATGATCAAAGATATTCACAGATTTTATATGCCAGTTTGGTTGACTTGGAATTCATGGTTTTCTTTTTTGCTAGTGTGCTTACAGTCAGATAAATAAAACAAAGACTCCAAAGTCAATTTAAGATTAACCAGAAAAAGAATGCAACTTCCACTGTTGAAATCCAGCAACTTACACATTCACGAAACCAACAAAAGTGGGCAAATACTTAGGCAGTTCTTCACAGAGAAAAATGTTCCAGTTGCAAAATTATATTAAGACAAGGTCAAGTGATCAATGACCGCAAAAATTACCCGAATTCTTTTTTGGATAACAATGTCCTAAATTCTTGTAACCAACCAAACTAGAAAACTTACATAATTCGAGGGAACGTGAAAAAGAAGTCTGAGTGAGATCAGGACATAAATTAATTACACAATTCCTTTATTATCAACACTGTAACGACCCTGATTTTCGGTCGTTAAAAATTTCGTTAAATATTTGAATTTTATTTTAATTGCCTTAATTTCCTTGTGGTTTGTCAAAATTACGTTTTTGCCCTTCCAATTTGATTTCTTTGCGCTTTGGCCTACTTAGCAAGCCTAGTTAGCTTCTAACCATCCAGTTGAAGTAACTAAACTAGGAAGCCATCTAGTCACCGTGAATGGACCGTTTTGCCCCTCTTTGACCTCTTGAACCTTTTTAACCCTAGGATTCTCTAAGTACCTTTTAATTATTTTCTAATGGGGTTTTGAACTTCCTATTGTACAAAGGTACCATGTTTATATTACTTTAGTACATGGAAGATTTATTTAAATACCTAAAGTACCCATGTGCTAATTGACTAGTTTAAAAAAAAGAATCCTAGCCCTTAAGTCTACTTTTGATCCTTAGTACAAAAAGTACTTAGTTTTTATTTGTTTGCTTGCATTATATGTACTTGTGTATATATATATATATGTACCTTAGAGAAGCTAGAGAGGGGAGAGGGAGAGAGAGAGCCGAATGGGGAGAGAGAGGGAGAGAGGGCCGGATGGGAGAGGAGAGAGGGAGAGATATTTGATTGGTACTTGGCTTGATCTTTCCTTGTACTTCATATCTTGGTGTATCTTTCTTCTTAGCTAAGTAACTAACCCTCCATTAACCTCCATTGTCCTTCTATTATTGTTTAAACAAGAATCTTGTACAAATTATTCTTCTTGCCCACCAAGTCTCCTAGAATCAAATCCTTGATACAAAAATAGCCATGCAAGCCTAGGATTGCCTTGATCTTCCATGATCTCTTGCCAAGTGTCAAGGTGAGACTTAGAGAGAGAGAGAGGAGGGGGCCAAGCTCTTGCCTATAAATAGAAGGCCATTCCCATGCTTTGAACTCACACCTCAAAGCATTTGCTCTTCCTTCTCTCTAGAAACCATTTTCTGATTTTCTGGGCAGCCTACTGCCCTTTGGAAATCCCCAGTTTTCTCCTTCTTAGAGTAGTTTTTAGAGCCAACTTCCTTCGGGAAAGTTGTAGAGAATTTCGAGAGCTTCAAGTTAGGCTCAAGAACCACCCCAATCAGTCAAGAAATGACCAAGTTATTGGCATCCGAAATTCAGTAAAATCTCGGATTCCCAATTTCTGGACAGCTTACTGTCACCTCCTTCCTCACCATTTTTCTCCTACTTAGAGTAGTTTCTAGGATTAACTTTCTTCACGGAAGTTGTAGAGGGTTTCTTGATCTTCGATCTGGACCCAAGAACGATCGTATTCGGCCAAAGATTGACCGAGCTACTGCCGTCCGAAGTTCGGTCCAGATTCGGGAGAAATTCCACCTAGCTTATTCGGCCCCAACTAGTTTCGGATTAAGGTAGTTAAATCCTTACTACTTTTCCTAAGTATAAGTCGTTTAACTTTGCACTTAAATTTTATGTATCATATGTTTGATTAGAAGTTACTTTGATCGTAGATAATGCATGATTTACTTTCAAGATGTTGCAAGTATGCTATGTAGCTTAGAGTTGGATGATCATGTTGAAATAATCTTACGAATACGTGTTTGTATGTGAAGTCTTACACCGTGGAGTCTTGTATGAGAACGAGACACGAAAACCGAGAAAGTAGAAACATGGCACCTAGGGTGTGTTAACAAGGAAGTTGTGTTTTCCCGGTTGGAAAATATTTTCGAAACTACGTAATGACCATCTCGAGGGTATTACGTAAGTGTGTGTGTGTGTTCCAATGGGAATCCGAAATAACGGATCCATTGTGAGGTTGTGTGCGTTCCCATGGGATCCCGGACCGGCGGAACCATGGTGAGGTATAGCTTGGTTATCCGTGGAGAGGAGCCAATGCAATTGTGTGCCAACGGGAACCCGGCGCGGCGGAACCGTTGTGAGGATACTCGGGAACCCGGCGCAGCGGAACCGAGGTTGGGTGTGTGGCTTGGTTATCCGCGGTACGGAGCCAATGCTAAGGATTTTTGAAAGGATAATTTGTAAATGAAAATAGTGACACGGTCTACGATGAGTCGCGTAGGAGAAATCGGGAAATCTTGGACACTGACGATAGTTATGAAAAGATGTTATTGTGATTGGCTGCTATTACTGCTTATATACGTATCATGTGGAAATCGATGTTTTATTGGTTAAGGGTTAAAGAGTAGGATTTTACTATTGAGCCTTCGTAGCTCATGGTGTTGCCTTGTGGTGACCCTGGCATATTATATGGGTGGCGACGCCGGTATAATATGTCAGATTTGATAGACGAACAGGATGAACTATTCACCTTGGAGGCGTTCGAAGCCGAGAAGCTGGAGAAGCAAGAAGAACGGTAGTTAGGAACCCTAGATTCCTCTGCTTTGTAAATAAGAGTACTTTTGTAAGGTTTAAAATGTAATAACGAGCTGGACTTGCTTCATTTTTATAATAAAATGTTTTATTTAACGTACCCAAAATTCGGGGCGTTACAAACACATATACCAAACTTAGTTGAATGTACCTGCTGTTCGGGAATTAGTTCCTTCAGCTGAGAATGAAGATCCTACACGAGACAGGAAAAAATTAGATGAAAAAGGCCAGCAAACAAAAGGAAGAGAATTAGAGAGAACCTTAGTTAGAAGAAAATGTTACGAACACCAATTCCTTTTAAGTATCGACAATGCACAATTGCTAGAAATGCGACATGCTATTATCATTATTATTATTTTCTTGTCATTTTTCCACTAGGCTTCCCACTTCCCTAGTTTCCTACATCTCTAAAAGACGAAAGGACGATGTACATATTCTGGCCAGAAGGCAAGTGAATTCAAGATCCATAAACTGGAAAAAATGCACAGAATTAAAAAAAAACGAAAAAGAAAAAAAAAGTAGGAATGGGGTTCTAGAGAGAGACGGTCCTCCTTCTCTCTAGGATTTCCCTAATCTAGTTCCATGGCAGATGGGGCTATATCCTTCGCGGATGGATTATTTGGGGATCGAAAGGCACATTATTCTCAGTCTCTTCAATGACCTAGCAGTGGAAATGCAATGCGCAGATATGTGCGCGGAAGGTCGCGAGGCAATATTCAAGCGTCTTAGCGATGCTGGAAAATCAACCAAGGAATCAACTCCAAGTGACACCACCGACGGTTCCATTCACATGGCTGATGGGCTGGGTTTCAAAGCTATTGATTCCAACACTTTGCGTAGGAAGCAAAGGATAGTCACTGCTTCTACCACCAAATCAGTCCTAAATCTTCTAATTTAGGAACCCATTCACCGAAAGCTCAATCATAGTTGCTAGGGAATCTGTTGTGGTTAGTGTTGAATACCAAGTGCTACCTCCAATTTGTAAGTTTTGTAACGTATTTGGGCATACTTCCCACCAATACTCCAAGTCTCTGGTGGCTAAGTCTGTAACACATTTGGTTACAGAAACATGGCAGCAGGTTGGAAAAGGAAAAAACAAGGCAATTCCTGATCCTAGTTATGAGAAGGATGAGCCAATTCCGCTCACTGTTGGGGGCTAGACTGGTTCAAATATGTCCGGGCTTGTTTGAGCGACTCATCACAAAATCTGTCCTAGTCAATCCACCTAGACTAGACTGCTTTCCTGCACATCTCCAGTGCATCAACCATTATCTTTTGAAAACATTAGCAACACCAAGACCTTACTTTATGACAGTGTTAGGTTCAATGGCATAGGATAGATCATACTGTTGCCTATAAGGGCCACACAATACTGGAACACTCCTTCAATTGGTCAACAACAGTGCATGTGGTATGACAGGACAGAGCTCCCACGAGATTGGGCATTTCACCTTTTGATGTCGTAGGAATCTTATTCTAGTCCCCACAAAAATGCCTAACCTAAGTTTCTTAGCAAGATCATTTTATTTAGCGCCTGTTTAGAACCCACGTTCAGCTTTATTTAGGCCATAAGATGTTAGTAGTCCTTAATGCCACTATCGTGACTTATACATAATGCCTCACCTAACCGACTCAATTGTGCTATTAAGAAAGAGGAGAACGGGAAAAAAAAAGAATGTTTAGCAATAGAAAGGCACAAAATGAAAAGTGAATAATACGAGAAAATTGAACCTTGTATAGCCCAGCTGGAGCATAGTTCTTAATAGGTTATCTTTGTTAAAAATTCTAGTTGCTAATTGACTGCTAATTACTCATATATAGGAGGCAACCTATGCATTCAGCACCAAATATCTTAAGACAAAAGGGTATCAAATGCAGCTGCATATTTTTTCCAGGAGGCCAAGCTACCTTGCATGGTTGGGTAACTCATTATGACAACCAACACATAAACAATCTTAAGTTATAATGAACAATGACAAGGCCCATTCCATCAATCAACCAATCTTAATCTAACTAAATCACAATTCAAAACTCATCTGCAAGGAAATTGGGTATGTAACTTTGGCATTGCAGTATGAGTCAGCTAAAACTTGTGTAGCAAATGCATACTCACATTCTTTGTTCCATCTTCCTCCCAGTTAAGACAAACAACAGCAATAGTATGGAACTTTATGCTTCTCCACAACTTTCCATCCTGCAACAAACAAGGGACATAAAAGTACACATAAGCAACCTTGAAAATCTGTGTGTCTTGGTACAGCTACTATATTTAGTTGTACCTTGAATATAAACAAAGAGAAACATAACGAAGAGTGAAAGTGAACTGGGAGTTTGTCTTCAAGGGGCACAGTTAAATAAGGAGGCTAAATTCATTTGAACTTCTTCATGTCAGACTTTGGGAACACCTTGTTAACAAGAATAAATAGTAACTAATAAAAGAGAGGTTGCTTTTATGGCCATTTCCCATTAATCTTGAGAGTCACTAGCATCTTTTATTGTCCTAATATTCCGCAGTTGTTTATTATAAAAACTAGAAAGACTGAGCAAGGATCAATAAGCATCACTCAAATATTTTCTATCTCCAGAATTTGGTTGATTAGGATGGAAAATTTTACTACTGTTTAATTTTATTACAGTTCGTTTGGACATTAATGGAAGGAGTTCAGTATAAGATTTGACACTCCATTTTCAATGTTTCATACTCAATTCTTTTCTTTCGACAATTAAGAGAGTGTGGGAGACTAATAGCATAGTTTGACAAAGGTTTTCTAAACTATTTGTCTTCTTGTACATTGTCCTCATTGCCATGTTGCCGGGTTAGGACCCTCTTTTGACTGGATGAGTTTCTAACTAAGTTTTTGGAAAGAGATAAGAATGAACTTAAACTGTAAGGGGCCTAAAGGCAGCAACAAGAGATAATAGTTAGGACATCTGTGATGCATGTGAGATCGTGGAGAAAGGCTAACAGAGTTTTTATGGTTTTGAGAGAAGGATAATGGATTGGTTCGACGAAATCGGAGCATCTGTTGTTCACCAAAGAGCAAAGAGGTCTTTGAGAGATGTGGCTTGCTTAAATCAGGCCCTTCTGCCCAAAGTAGCCTAGCGAATTCTCAAAAATCCGGGTTCATTGCTTTTTTCTATTTTCTAGGGAAATATTAATGTTGGAGACCACAGTTTCTTGATGCAACTGCACCTTCTAATGCATCTGGAGAAGCATTATGTTGGGAAAGGAGCTGCTGAAAAAATGTCTGATATGGTGGATTGGGGATGTAACTAAGATTAGTGTTTCTAAGGATAAATGGATTCCCAATGTGGATAACCCATATGGTGGAAGAGGAGTGCAGAGATTTTGAGGAATGAGAAGTTTTGCTTTAATTTGTGGGGTAAAGGTTGCGGTTTAGGTCTTCGTCCGAAGTTTCAGCTATTCATTTGGAAGGTGATACATCACATTTCGGTGGTTAAGGATGCTATGTTGAGAAGGAAGATTGATATCAATCCGAGTTGTCCACTATGTACAGAGATGCTTGAGACAATTGAACATGTGTTTGGGCTTGTGCAGTTTTATGCAACGGCTTAGAACCCAATTGTAGCTAACTTAAATATTGAAATGGCTCTGATGGATTTTGTTAAAGTGTCAAGACATGATTTTAAGGGTGCTCACAATGTTGATAGGACAGCTTTGTAGTTTTATTTAAATTTTTGGTTTAATGGGATGAACTTATTTTTTACAAGAAAATAATAATAATCTTTACTTTTGTCATATTGGGAATCAATGCCGTATCCTTGTTATTGTGCTACCTGACTTATTGCTGCTAGACAATGTAGTCGCAAGACTTCAATGAAGTACTGCCCCCATATTACCCCGACCTGGTACCTTCCACGTGCAACGAACGTGCTACTCTCCTAGTATATAGTTAAAGTGTCATGAAGTATGTTAAATATTTTGGCTTTATCTCCAACTTAACCACTACCCATAAGGTGAAGGTCAATAAGACCCTTTTTTTTTATCCATCCCTTACATGCAAGGTTCATTTGTACAGTGGCTCAAGCTTATGGCCATTGTGTTCACTCTCTTAACATGCATTTCAACAAACAGTTTATATGCATCTTTGAAAGACCCACATCTATCTATACACAAAATCATGGTCTCCAGCAATTTCGGCCAAAAAAATAAATAAATAAAGTTTTTTGTACCATCAACTACATCATCTATACACAAAATCAAAACCAACAGTTTAGCAAATCCTGCAGTCTAATGGCAGTAATACAACACAGCAGTGCATCAATTTTGGAACTATGAGCATGCAATTCTCAAAAACCTAAATAGAGAGACGGGATTCAAGGTTCAAAGGTGAACAAATGAACAAATTTTGTAAACTCAAAACTCTAAATAGAGAGAGGGGATGCGAAGTTCAAACCCAGAACACAGATCAAACCCCGAACGCAGATTTGTTCGATCAAGAAGAAATAGTGTACCTGTGATGGTGAGATATGATGCAAAGACCAGTGAAGATGGGGATTTTTGTTTGCAGAGAGATCTACAACGATAGATTTTGTTATTGAACTCTGAGCTATCTCGTACAACCACCGTCAAATGGCTATCGCACAGAAGGAAGCTATGGCCGACGCTGCTCTTGTAATTCGACAAGACGGGCAGAAGCACCCTCAACGAGGCCCACTGGAATGGAACGACCAGGTTTTTGGGGATTCAATTTGGGGGTTTTCGGGTGCTTCCAGTTTTGGGGATTTTCGTTTGCAGCGGTACTTTGGGGACTGGGGAGTGAATCAACCGATGATGGGACGAGAGATGGAAGGAAAAAATAAGAGGGAAAAGGAAAAAAGTAGGAGGGAAAAGTACTTCATAGTACACTACTAGACGACGTCGTTTTAGGAGGGAATAATAAATTGCGCGAGTTCATGGTAATATTGGCGCCCATAACGACACCAAAAACGGCATTTTCTGAAATAGTGCCATTTTTTAGTAGTTTTTACCGGCATTTTGTAACTAATGCCGTTTAAAGATTAATTTTTCCGGCATTATCATTAATGCCGGGAATAACTAGTATTAACGGCATTTTAACACATGCCAGTAGGAAAAATGCCGTTAATGCCACATTTTCTTGTAGTGTCTCTCTCTCTCTCTCTCTCTCTCTCTCTCTGTTGCTCTCTCCCTTCATCTCGTTGCTCCCTCTCTCTTCCTCTCTTTCTTGCCAACCGACGTCCAGATAGCAGCCCTCTTGCTCGATCAGGTTTCGGAATTCAGTGGGTTTGAACTTGGGGGAATTTCCAGCACGGATTTGTTAAAAGTAAAGAGCTAATTCTTCGAGTTCCATCATCTAGGGTAAGAGTCCGTGACCTACACAACTTCAATTTTATCTCATTAACACGTACTTACTATTATTTGTTCCGGTGCTTTATTGTTGTTTTGGCCACATTCTTCAATTTTATCTACGTTTGAACTTCCGAAATCCCCTGTGTTGGAGATATTTTCTACTGTTTCTTGGCGTCTGTAACAAGTATTTTGTTTACGATGATTAGTTGTTTTGCTTTTTCTGGGTTACAGGGTTAGTATGTCGTGCAGAGGTTTGTTCTGATAAATTTTGTGGATTTGTAATTTTTCTGTTTGATTTCGCTGTGGAGATTGATATAGGGGGCCCATTGATATATAGAACATAGAACTTCGATTTTCCGTTTCCCATCTCTTTTCCGTGTGCCATTCGTGGTGCATGTGTTTGTTAGGATTTTGTAGTAATTTTTTTTGATGTCTGTGTATTATGTGTTGAGACCAGCGGCACTAAAACACAATTAGTCACATGATTAGGAACAAGAACACATATTTTGCCGTGGGTATATCGGTATTATATAGGGCTATGAATACAATTTTGGGATGGGAGTTAATTCATATAATTAATGTAATTTTTTTTTTTAGATAAAGGAGACATATGATTAAACATCCCAAATAGAGAACAAAATTCTTGATTTAGCCAACAGAAAGCAACTGCGTTCAACTAAGACAATCCAAACAGAAACACATGGCTCCAAAGAAACTAAGATCACCGATCGAGCACTGAACTCGATCAGGCAGGCAACATAATCAATCCATTCTCAATGCGTCAATCCTGCTAGCAATTAATACTTGATTACTGTTGGTTTCCTCATTTACAAGGCGGCCATGATAGGTTTGATATGTTCTGAATTCTTTTATTGGCTTAAGTTGTTGTTAGATAGCGTGGATAGTATTTTTTTAGGTCATTATTAGGTATATTAGGATTTATGAAAATGTTTGCAACAATTTGGGTTTCCAATTAGGCACTGCAGTCAAATACCCTCGTGGCCTATTATTTCCACCGGGTTAACAGCTGATTTTTTTTTCTCCCTTGATTAGAAAATGATACACAAGATTAAAAGTTGGGCTAAGAAATCCATCTCTTGCGCTGGTATGCAACAAGTTGTCCGTTCCATCAGCATCCAAGTTTTTTGGAGCTTGCTCCTTGATTCCTTTTCAAAAAGGATATGCAGTGGATTTAACATGGAACTTGAGGCCAGATGTGGCTGAGATTATGGAGGTATCAATTGTCTTTGTCCAATATTTCATGAAGTTTTTGAGCAGTAGCTACATATAGGTTTGAATCCCTCATTTCTTAATTTACATGGAACTTGAGGCTTACTATTTTTGTGTTTTATTAAGATCATCAACAGATAGTGATATTTAGGGAAGGCTTGAGCATTGAAAAACTGAAATTATCAGAGTTCCATATTGAGTTAATTCTTTAGTCCTATATTGCCATGCAAAAAAAAAAAAAGAAGAGCTCCCATGGTGCCCTTCCATTGATGAGCGAAACCAGAGTAATGAACTTGGGCTTTCACCTTTGTGTTTCGATTAGAATGATTGAATCTTCCTCACGAATTGTCTTGCATTGCTTATGTCTGGATCTATGCTACCGGAAAATGTTAATACCAAAGTGATTGCGGATTGACACACAGTTTTCAAAACAGGGCACATTGATATTCAAAAGTGCTGGATTCAGTGTTCCAAAGTGTTCCCTAACTTTTTCACTGTTTGTTTCTTTATCTTTTACCTCATGCGTAAAAAAGTTAAATTATGACTGCCTAAAACTCGAAAAGAGTAGTTCTTTGGAAGATGCGTAAAAAATATTTTCATAGTGCACCAAGAAATGTGCTTTAAGTGGATATTTTCAAAATTTTACCATGTTTCGTAAGTGTGCATCCCCTGTTGTGGCAGATCCCATGGTATCTCAAGTAGGTGGTATTCCTCAAGTACTGCCTATAGCACTTCTTATGAATGTCCTACTTTTTTGGATTACTTTGTGGTTTAGTTGATATCTGCATATGCAACACCTGATACTGTTTGAGATATTCTTCTCAGGGCATTGCTATTGTGCTCAAGTATGGAGCAACTAAGGCACAATTTGATAGCAAGTTAAGCTGGACTTCACTCCTTAGAACTAGTTGGGAAAGAAATGACATACTGCTCATTTTGACTTGTTTCTCTTCCTACTTAATTTTCTTTTGAACAGGCATCTGAGCTTCTGTTTGTTGAAGTGTGGAGTTACTTGAAGGAATATTCATACGGGTAGCCTATAAGTTGTTTCCCTTAACTATCAGAGCACCGATTTTCTTTGAAGCTTAGTTGGAGTCTTTTGTCTCTCCTTGTACCCCTCTGTCCCCACTCCACATTGTTTGTCATTTTCTGGCAGTCATGCCTTTATCATGTCAACATATACTGTTTTTTGGTGGAAAAAGATTTCAAGATCTTTTCTAGCAATTAAAAGATCTCATTTAGGTTTTGTAGACAAAGTTTTCATAATCATCTAATAAAAAAAGTTAGAAAACATAGACGATTTTGTGTGATGTCCACGATATTGGAAATGCACAAATAAATGAGGACGGATGTGTATTTTCTTTCATACACAAATTGACTGAGAACTCATGTTCCTATAACCATTTCCATCCCCCAGTTGTGTCGAACTACCTAATTAAGATGGGCTACAATTTTTCTCTCTAAACTCTTGGGGTTTTTTCGCTGGGGATTTCCCAAGGCTACATGGAATGCTTGAAAGGCATCAGATTTAATCTTACCATGTTAGCCCCTTGTTGACATGTGTTCAATCAGTCTTGAGTTTTCCCACCCTGATCAATCATTTGACTCATTTTAATAACGCAAAATGGATGAGGTTTTTTTTTTTTGGGAGGGGCGGGGGTGGGGAGGACATGTTTGGAAGCGCTAGTTTTTACGAAAATATCGAATTAGAGCTCCATGTTGGCACCCTCTTGCCCTTTTTGGTAGAAGTTTACACTCAAATGCATGGGCTATTGCCTATATGGTCAGTATAATGAAAGGGTGGAGAACATATAACCATATAAGAGCGTAATAGATCAACTCTGTATTCTGTCAGACAACTACAATGTATGTGTGTCTCTGTGTATGGATATATAAACAAAACCAAACCGAGCCTTCAAAGTCCCAATCAATTCGGGTTGGTTTATGAACCCGTTTTCTTCATTGAGTTCTGTCAAGCGATAAATCATAGTGCCAAAAAAATGAAGAAAAGGGATTAATGTAGCCCGCCCAAGTGATTAGGATGCAAAGACTTAGTTTCGATTACGAACATGTGTTCCTATATATAAATGTGTTCTGAAGCACTTTCATTTGTTAAATGATTTGGTTGGTGGTTTTTGTCCTTTCAAAATCCTTTTCTTTTGACCTACAGATTGAAATTTCCGAGTCCTTTCTTGAGCTCATATTGACTGTTAGCCTTATCTGGATGTTGCCTTTCTTACCCTTGCTACTTGTTTCAACATCCACCAAATGGCTCGGGGAAGGTGTTGTGTCTAGGACTGCAACAGTGTGCTGTGAGTGCAAATTGGGTCCACCCTAGGCTCGATGATTTGCACTCACAGCACAGGATGAGGCACAACACCCACTCTGAATCCTTCATTAAGAATCCAATGCCATTATTCCCCCAAACTTAATGAATACGATTTGTTAGTAGTATCATAATTTTTTGATTGGGTGACAGGTGGGCATACACCTTTCTGCAGTGGAGGAATTTGTGACTACGCGCTCAGTGATGAGGCGCCTCACTGAACCGAAGACTAATCTCTGAATACACATACAACTTTGAGAATAGTAATTAGGATGATATAAGAGGCTCTCTTATGTAATTTGTTTCATATTATCTATACACCCAGGAAAGTAGTGACAAGGATCAAAGAAGGTTATTTCGTTGAGATTTTGTTGAAGTATATATTGTCTCATAAATGGAAGTATTTGTTTACACTTGAAATGCTTATAATGGATCAGGATTGAAATGCTTATAATGGATCAGGATCCACTCATATGAAGATCCTTATTGCGATTTTTATGTATGTTGCCAACTTCAATTCCATTTTTGTGATGTGCGGGCGGTGTATTTTTTAGGTCCCGATGCATATGTACCATTGAACGATGGGTGATGTTCGAAAAGTATGTGAATTTTATCCAAGTGTATGCATATATGTTGCTCATTCTTTGGTGTACAAATACAAATAGTTTACTACTGAAATTTATTCTTGAGTTGATAGCACTTCAATTTGGCATTAAGTAAACAAGAGGGATGAAAGGTTTTTTTTCGAGAAAGCAGAAACTTCATTACCAAAATATAGCAAGAGTACAACCACCAACCCTCCCTTTTCAGGGTGGCTTTCACCAACTATGAGCAACTTGCACCGAGACTCTACTGACTTTTACAATCGAAATAAAGTCAAACCTGTTATTATTTCGTTGAGATTTTGTTGAAGTATATATTGTCTCATAAATGGAAGTATTTGCTTACACTTGAAATGCTTATTATGGATCAGGATCCACTCATATGAAGATCCTTATTGCGATTTTTATGTATGTTGCCAACTTCATCAACCCATACAGATCAACACACTTGTGTAAAGAGACAACCATTTAGTGAGTTAAAATACAGGTTACTGCTCTTAACAGTCTGGGGCATACATTCTTTCATAGAGAGCAACAAAAAATTTTACAAGGAGCAACAATAGGTATCTTAAAGAGCAACTATTATATTTTCAGAAAAAAAATGTTATATGATTTGAACAAGAATGACATTTCATGCAAACCAACACACCTTTGTAAAGGGACAACCATTCAGTGAGTTAAAATATAGGTCACTGCCCTTAACAGTCTGGGGCACACATTTTTACATAGAGAGCAACAAAAAATTTTACAAGGAGCAATATTAGGTAACTTAAAAAGCAACTATTATATTTTCAGAAAAAAAATATGTTATATGATTTGAACAAGAATGACATTTCATACAGACCAACACACCTTTGTAAATGGACAACCATTCAGCGAGTTAAAACATAGGTCACTGCCCTTAACAGTCCGGGGCACACATTTTTACATAGAGAGAAACAAAAATTCTAACAAGGAGTAACATTAGGTAACTTAAAGAGCAACTATTTTATTTTCAGGAAAAACATGTTACATGACTTGAACAAGAATCATATTTCATACAGACGAACATACCTTTGTAAAGAGACAACCATTTAGAGAGTTAAAATATAGGTCACTGCCCTTAACAGTCTGGGGCACACATTCTTACATAGAGAGCAACAAAAGTTCTTACAAGGAGTAATATTAGATAACTTAAAGAGCAACTTTTTTATTTTTAGGAAAAACATGTTATATGACTTGAACAATACAGACGAACATACCTTTGTAAAGGGACAACCATTCAGTGAGTTAAAATATAGGTCATTGTCCTTAACAGTCTGGGGCATAGATTCTTACATAGAGAGCAACAAAAGTTCTTACAAGCAGTAACATTAGGTAACTTAACAAGCAACTAGTTGAAGGCCAATAGAAGGTTTCATGAAGAGCTATGGATTGTGGAATGTTGGGAAGCCATCTACCATTCAACTACAACCAACCTTCTCTGTGGTATAAAAGACCAAGTCAAAATTATATTGGCTTTGTTCGGTAGCCATTTTAGTTTTAGTTTTAATTTTGTTTCCAATCATTACCCTACTTCTTTCTCCAATCATTACCCTATTTTTTCAATTATTACTTTCTCATCTCTCTCTATCTCTCTCCAATCATTCCCCTATTTTCAATCATTACTCTATTTCTCTCTCTACCCACTATGAAAATTAAACTAAACTAAACTCTCAACCAAACACTACCATTAGAACTACACTTAATATAAAGAGTGATTTACTTATATATCCCTTTGACTTTACGCAAAAGTTCAGTTTGGTCCTTCAAGTTCTAATTTCAACAAATAAAACCTTTAATTTGTAAATTTGTTCCAATGTCATCCATCCGTTGAATGCCGTTACTAATTTGGACGGAAAATGAGCTTGTGCCCATCACGTGATCTTTCTCAGGGGCATATTTGTTCATTCTCCTCCCTTCCTAACCCTATCTCCATTGAGAATCATCTCAGAGCTACAAAATAAAAAAAAAAGGGAGGTTGCTTGATGGGATTTCAGATAGCTCTCAAAGGCGGAGAGCTCTGCCTCATCTCGACGATCGGCGCCGCTGCACTCAGAATGGAAATCGGCCTCATGATTTTCATCATTATATTTCTCCTCCTCCACACTGTTTTTTCTTTTTTGATAAGCTCCAACAAAGAAAACAAGGTCAGGGGTAAACTCCCTTTACAAGAACACAAGCTATACAGCAGCTATCATGAGACTCATGACAGAAGCAAGAACAAAAGAAAAAAAAACTATCTATACGACTTTCATGATTCTTTAAGACAACCCCCAATCTGCACAGATGCGTTTATTCTAAATGGAATGCTTCACATTTCATGATAGTTGTTGTTACTTTGACTCTCCTCTATTTCTGAATCCGTCGACTCAACCGGAATCAACCGGTAACCGCGTGTCCAACAAAGAACTCCAGACGCCGAGGTGGGATTTTAATTGAAGATTCTTGTTCTTTACATCGAATTTGAAGAATCCCCTTTACCAATTCTTCTTGCCCTGTTAAAGAAACAGAGCAACCACCTCCGCCACAAGTTTTCTTAAACCCAACACTTTATTTCCTTCAGAAATTAAACTGTCCTCACCCTTTTCCTCTTTCCCATTGTAATCTCTGTAATGTTCTATCACAAAAAATTCTCCATTTCCAGCTTCTATCTCTCTCAATCTACAGTTAGGTACAGAAACGAGCAATCCACCTTCGCCTCATCTTCTTTACCCACCTCAGAATTCGATCTGATTTGATTGGGGCTTGATTCCCTCTTGATTGTCTCAGTCTTACTCGATTTGGGGTGTCGATGAATTCTCAGATTTTGGGTTAGATCGTGGAGTATGGAGGACTGAAGAAGGAGCAGGAAACCCATAAGGAAGTGAGGGGAAGGAAGGGAATGGGCAAATATGCCCCTAGGAAAGATCACGTGATGGGCACATACTCACTTTCCGTCCAAATTCTTAACGGCACCCAACGGATGGATGACATTGGAACAAATTTGCAAATTAAAGGTTTTATTTGTTGAAATTAGAATTTGAAGGATCAAACTGAACTTTCGCATAAAGTCGAAGGGATATATAAGTAAATCACTCTAATATAAATGAAAACCAACATTGCAACGCCATTTTCGCCATTCAATATTACATACTTCGTCTTGTCCCTCTTTGTGTTATAGAAATACAATTTACCTTCTAAATTAATGTTAAGTGTCATGACCCTAGCTAGCCCGTCCCTGGAGGAATTCGCCATGACAAAGTGCCAGCGATTTAATCACTAAGGCCATTTCAAAGTTAAACATCTCATTAGCAAATGACTAAAGGGACTCAATTAACGACAAGCGAAAGAAAATTCCATTTTATTACATATGCCAAGACTAAAAGTCTTTACAAGGATCTCTTGTCACACCCCGCGTCTAGAAACACCCAAAACGAAGTGTAACAAAGAACAAACTACATCTGTTCTATAATATTCCCAAATCAAACTAGTGGAAATAAGACGAATAAAACAACCTACGACTTTATATAATAGGAAAACTATCATTTGTACAATCTGTTCCGTGATCCAAAACACCTTACAACCAACCACCTAGCTGTACAATATGTTACATAAAAACTTAAAAAAAAGAAAGGCAGGACCCACACACTTGCAACCCACACCAAGCTAAACTGTACACAGTGGACCATCCCTTCTAGCTCGTACCTTCAGGGCTTAAAAACCAAAATTTGTGTGGGGGTGAGCTAAAATCAACGTGCTCACAGACACAAGCAACATATTACTATCACATGTTAACGAAAAACACTTTATCAGCAGAGTTATATCCAAATGAGATTCCACAAACCAAACAGTTTATATTAGTTCAAATTCACCATCTGCATTAATCAAAGGGGAAATTGCGTATTAGTGGAGAAAGGGGCAAATATTGCCTAGGTCATGGAGTAGTTTTTAGGAATTCAAAATGCATGTGAAAGAGAAAATTATTTTCCAATACATGGAATTCAAAACAGACATGGACACAATTAGGAAATGGCATCCTCACCGTGCGATTGCACCCTGGTACGCCAATAGTACGATACCAATCTTCAGCTGAACCAACCTTTGCTTCCTAGAAATTACAAAATTGTTATTTGGTCAGAATTTATCAATTTGCATTACTTACATAACAGATTGCACATAATGTGATCACATTTAAGCCTATCTTACTCATTACACACTCTGCAAAATATGCTACTGGCATTTGCCATAACAGAGTAAGTGTCACAAGTAAGAAATCAACAAGGTGATACGATCATTCACTGGCCCCCTTGTCGTGTATATGGTGTAACTTATTTTCATACAGGGCAACATATTTTTCAGATGGGGCAACTTAATTTCATAAAAAGGGCATCTTATTTTTATAAAAGGGGCAACTTAATCTCATAAAAGAGTCACATGTGGATTGACAGAGCAAGTATCATGGCTAAGAAAACAAAAAGGTGATATGACCTTTCACTAACCCCCCTGTCGTGTATATGGTCACGAGTAACTTAATTTCATATACAGGGTTTCGGTGGAATGCAAATCAAAACAGGTTGGTGGCAGAAGATGCAGTTTGGAATGACTTCATCTGAGTAAGTTAAATGTTATAAAGTCCCGTTTAGTAAATACGATTTTGTCTCATCTAGTAAATTATGTAAATGATTTTCTTAACTTTTTGTAGGATCAACCACAGCTGAGACATTATCGAGACATGCAATTTTCCAAATTCATCAAATTGCGCTGTATTTTTGTTGATTGGGGAAACTAGAAGTTGAAGGCAGGTGTTCGAAGAAACATTTAGTTGTGACAATAAATGGATTTACCATTTCACTGCTTCCATTTTTTTATTTTTCGTATGTGTGTTATAATAAATTCGTATGTGTTATTTGCCTTTATGTTGAATCCATTACTGGCATTTGTTGTAGCATGTTTTGAATTGAATTTTCGGTGAATTATCTCTTCATGCATTATTTTTTAACTGAATCTTACAACCAAAATGTTACATGTCCAGACCTTTATCCATGGAGAACACACCAAATCGCAAAGCAACTGTTAGGGGCCCTAATGCAGAAAAGGGGGAAGGGACCTTTCACCGCCCCCCCTTGTCGTGTATATAGTGTAACTTATTTTCGTATACAGAGCAACTTATTTGCCAGAATGGGCAACTTTATTTTATAGAAAGAGCCATTTAGGTGAATTGACGAGCAACTGTCACGGGCCCCCCTTGTCGTGAAAAGAAACCTTTGAATTATTACAAAATTCATTATTTGATGTGCCCTTATGTCCTCTATAAATCACAATACCACCTGGTTGAGAAGTCTATAGCCCATTTTCTTTACCCACATTACCTTGTTAGTAAAATTTCATATAAACAACTCTTCCATATATTCACTCTTCCATATATTCTGAAGTTTTTAATAGAAGATTTAAAAGAAGCTATCAATGCATGTGTTGATGCTGAAAGCCCGTTCAGAGTTAATATCATTAACAACATCCCTCAATGCTATGTGTACATGCCCGTGTACGAGAATGAGAACTCTCTCCCTTTTTTAGTCTTCTTCCAAAAGGACAGTTTGGATCCATATCGTAATTGTTTTGAATGCTTCATCAATGGCCGAGCAAGTGTGAATATAAACAGCTAAATTAGTTAATATGACCTTTCACTAGCCCCCCTTGTCGTGTATTGGTGTAACTTATTTTCATATACAGCGTAACATATTTTCTAGATGGGGCAACTTAATTTCATAAAAGGAGCCACATATGTGTACTAACAGAGCAAGTGTCATAGGTAAAAAAATATAAAGGTGATATGACCTTTCACTCTCCCCCTTGTCGTGTATATGGTGTAATTTATTTTCATACACAGAGCAACATATTTTCCAGAAGGGGCAACTTAATTTCATAAAAGGAGCCACATATGAGTACTGACAGAGCAAGTGTCACAGGTAAGAAAATATAAAGGTGATATGACCTTTCACTCGCCCCCTTGTGTATATAGTGTAACTTATTTTCATACACAGGACAACATATTTTTCAGAAGGGGCAACTTAATTTCATAAAAGGAATCACATATGTGGACTGACAGAGCAACTATTACGAGTAAGAAAACATAAAGGTGATATTACTTTTCACTGCCGCCCCTTGTCGTGTATATGGTGTAACTTATTTTCATACGTAGGGCTTTCCAAAAGAAGCAACTTAATTTCATAAAAGGAGGCACATATGTGGATTGACAGAGCAACTTATTTGCCAGAATGGGCAACCTTGAGGACATTCATACCAGAGCAAAGTTCAAACCTACTCTCTTTCACCATAAAAGGTAACGCAATTACGGAAGGAAATTTTAACTTTTCACAATTCCATTGTCCTTCCATCTGACAAGTTGAGAAAGCAAGAACTGTCCCATCTTTTTCTGTTCTATGGATCTCAGCAACTTTTGAAATGAAGTCCAACTTTATTTAAAAAAGTAATCGTATGATACGATCATGATATGAGCATAAATCATAGGATACACGCTCCATTCCAATTATCGAACTGGAAATACCAACATCTTACCCAATTAAGGAATGGACTAAACTAGAAGATGAACAAACAAACCCTATGAAGAGAAGAAAGTTGACAATTCAAAGGCTTTAAAAGTTAAAATGGCCAATACAACTTTGTAAAGGGACAACCATTCAGTTAGTTAAAATATAGGTCACTGCCTTTAATAGTTTAGGGCATACATTCTTATATAGAGAGCAACAAAAGTTCTTACATGGATTAACATTAGGTGACTTAAAGAGCAACTATTATGTTTTCAGGAAAAAACACATATTACATAACTTGAACAAGAACCACATTTCATACAGACCAACACACCTTTTGTAACACCCCACTCCTACAGGACTATGGCCCACCAAAGGTGGCATGACACCTGTCACAACTTGCGAAGCTATTGAAACTAGCGCCTTAAAATAAATAAATAAAATAAACTACAACTCGCAGCGAAGACGAAACAAAAGATTTTATTATATCAAACCCAACAGTTTGTACAACTAAGTGCTAACCACATTTTTTACAACTGAACAAGTCCAAAGTACTTGCTTCCTATTCAACCACACCAACCTCGCAAACCATAAAGTACACAGTTCCAAGTAAAAGATTTATAAGAGCAACCTCTATATATACCTGACAGGCACTGTAGTGGATTGACCTCTAGCTCAACGAAAATCTGCAACCAATAAAGTTACAGGAGAACGTACATTAGCAACATAATAAAAGGAAATATAGTTAAATACTTTAGATGGATCAATGTCAATGTCAAAACATCCAGCCAATACTAATTTGATAAAACAGTAATCAAAACTCACATAAATTATTATCTCCAACATTTCAATAAACTTCCTCAATTTGCAAATTCATTCCAACATATCCAAAAGGACTGCAAATAATCACATCTTTCATTTCCACTCCAATATAGTTGTATATCTTTTTGGCAAATGTTCCAACGAGTTGTCTACCTCATGACCAAGAGTTAAGACGAACTGTGACCTCAGTCATAAGCTCGCATAAAGCGGCGGTGAAGAGGGCCATTCTTTATCACCAATGGTAGGTGCTAGCAAGTTAGATTAGTAATCAACCGAATGGTAAGCACCAACCAAGCTTACCGGCAAACAACAAACAAGTTTGCCAATCCACCAAAAAGCAAGCAACAACCAAGCTTGCAAATAAGAACATTGGCACAAGAGGTATAAAAATAATTCCTTTCAACTCATCAAACAGTTTTGATCCATCTAAGCAACAATTATCTCCAAAATATTCTTAAATCATAATAGGACTTTTCAATCAGTAAATATAGTGCCATGGAGTAAGTAGAAAGAGACATTTCAATTTATTATTGAAGCTATACATTCTCACCTTACAAAACGCCGACTCTGCTACCGACTCTACTCCCTACGAGCAGGAGACGTCACAGTGACGATCCTTATGATATCCCCACCTAGAAATATGAATAACGCTCCACCCATAAGGTTTAGAAGCAAAGCTCATGCCCAAAACCAAATGAAATGCATGAAATGCTTTATGAAATCTAGCAATGCTACGCTCTACGAATTTTTTGGAATTTTTCAATGAATTCATTTGCCACAAGATTTTTACCATAAAACTCAGACACATAAATGAAGATTATATCAAAATTTCAGAATTTTCTGACCATGGGAAGTATTTTTTAAACAGGTACCAATCAGACCCAAAACTCGCAGTGAATTCCAGAGAATAGATTTTTGGCCAAACTTCAAACTGAAATCTGCTATTACTCAGGCACAACTAAGGCATGTGGCTTACATATTATTGACGCTCTGAGTCTAGTTTCCAACAAAACAAGCGGAATGTGTTTACGAGTTTTCTAGGCTGAGATATAGTCATTTCCGTAAAGTGCAACGGTTCTGTCAGCACAGTGAGTTCTGCGACAGCAGCTCAGTGTCGGATTTTTATATATTTATGTACTTTGAATAAAATCTTACAATTTTAACACCATAGATTCAACATGTATATAAACCTACAGTTAAAATCTCATAGTTTTTTGAGTTCGAAAACTGGGGTGGAAAATTCATCAAAGTTACCGAAGACAAGACTTCTTAACATTGCTGCTTAAGTAAATATATGATACACCCCATAATATATTTACCATGCTAACAAGAGTCAAAAAGATTAACAAGGCCACCAACACCTCCTAAACCATTAACAACCATTTGATACCAAATTATAAAACTAATAAGGTATTAGATGATACCCAAGGAATACAAATATGTCCATCTTAAGGCCTAGAAGTGTCCCCAATCAAACATAAGAGTATAAATATGACATAACTCTTAAAATCGATTTGAAAACCATGACCATCCTATCGTATTCCGACCATAACTTCTTACTGGTTTAGATCCAGGTCATGATACCACCACCATTAGAAAGTACACCTCCGGTACATGAATTTTGATATAAAATTTGCCTAAAACAGAGTCCATGCGACAAAGTTATACTTGTCCGAAATTACACACACAACTGCCCAAAATTGCAGATTTTGCACGTCGACCAACTTCAAACCAAAAATTGATTTAATCTAATACAAACTAAGACACAACCCCTAGATATTCCGAAAGGTATACGAGTCTAGTTTCAGAATCAACAACCCGTGCGCTAACCCGATACCCGAGCTAAAAGATATGACCATTTTTCCAAAACGTGTCAGTGCAGCAAATACAAAATTTAGTAGGGACACACCAACTTGTAAAATCCGTCAAACTTAGACAATACCACAAAAATGACCTGAAATTTGGTAGAGATAATGTCACTCCCTCGATTTTCAACATAAATAAATATTTCGTTTTAATAAAAGGGTCCTCACATTTCGTTAATAATATCCCAAAAGAGTCTCCATCTGTTTAACTTACAAACATGTCCCCAACTTTAAGAAAATACAACATTGGCACTCTGGCCCAAATAAGCTTAAAACAAGTACGTACCGATTGTTAAGTTACAAACAATTTAGTCAAAAGGAAATTCTTGAATGAATAGTTACAAACCCATCTTTATCGAAAGAAGTCAATTACAAAGATGATTAAGTAACTCAACACGAATAGCTTCCAAAAAGTCTTTCACTTCCAAGCATACAATGCATGCGAGCTATTGCCCAATGTTTGAACCTGAAAAGAAAGATTAGGTTGAGCTACACTAGCCTAGTAGGAAAATCTTTACCAATACTACGTATAAATATGATGATAAGTGCAAAAGGATGAAGACAAGAGATACAGCTCAATCGATGGATAATAATCAATTCATGGGTATGCCAACGTTCAATACGATCATTCTAAGACATGCTATTATCACGATATGCCAACTAGTTCACAAGGCATTGACAACTCTAGTAAATCTCGAAACGACTCACTATTGTCAATCTCCACTATCTATATTTATACCTCTTGCGTTACCGTATAACACCACAAAGATTACCGCGTTAATGGACTTACATTCTGGGTCTTGAGAACCCCGTACGTCCTCCAAAGATCTCCGACCTACATCCAAGTTCATTCTCCATTGACTCATCAAATAGTGATCATAGGAAACTTTCCGGGTCTTAGGGCCCCATATACCCATGATATATTCCGGGTACTCATGACCCCGTACATCCATTTTACATTCCAGGTTTTAGAGCCCCATATACCCACAATACATTCCGAGTACTCGTGACCCCGTACATCCATCTCATATTCATCCTACGCATTTCCATGATTCTAGTTTCGAGAAAGTAGATGACAAAAAGATAATGATATCAAGTAGGTGGTTCACACCACCGAGGGTGGTAGCCCAGCTGGCCTGGGTGATGGGGCTTGAGTGCCTTTCCTTCCATGTACACTCGAGTTCGAGCCCTTCAAGTGGCAAAAAAAACTTATATGCGCTGGAGGGACGCATGGAGGGCCCTATGCCAACTGTGCACCTAGGTGGTGCTGTGGTGACGGCCTGTCCTCACGGATAGTAGCTATGGCTCGAACCGAACATTCCACAGCGGGTTGGGAGCCCCTATGGTCACGCCCAAGGGGGGTTGCTACGCCGGTCGCCCCCTCCTACCCTTTTTGTTTATCAAAAAAAAAAAGTAGGTGGTTCACATATCAACTCGTATTTCCTTTTATTCTCAAATTCATTATCTCGACCCACTCTTCGTACTACACGGCACCAATAGTCACGTTGTCACATCGTATATTAATAAGTACCTTAAGATCACGTTATTCCTCTAAATCTATCACGATGTCCATTGACACGTACCATACCCACAAATGACTCCACGACACAACATCCGCTAGTTCCTAAACGAGAATCTTACAGAAATAGTGCCAAAGGAACTTAGGAAGTTCAACAAGACGAGGCACGAGGATACGTGTGGCAACACTACCCATTGAATCACTAGACAAGCTCATGTCTTCTCATAACACTCACTACTTTATCCTTATAGCCCACGGTACTCCTATCGAACTTACGATACATTTCCCTAACCGACGTCGTTGATATTATGCTCAAATGAGTACTAAGAGACAAGATCAAATAACGAGTCATTAGAACATAAGCAATAATGCTCAAAAGTGACTTAAACATGTTCCAATCATATAGGGAATCATAATACGGAACAAGAATAACCTTAGGAATAATCACAGACATCGACAGACTGACACATGTCTACTCAAATGGTCATAACTTTCTTTTTACTAATTAGTTTAAGGTGATTCCGGTGGCAAATGAAATCTGACTTCAAGACCTTCGAATCGATATAAAATTTGCATGAAACGGATATCGGACAAAGAAGTTTGGCCATTTGAAGTTGGGCTGAAACCCAGAAAGTGGGCAGAACTTCCAGAGAGGGGAGGGATCGATCCCCCCATCACCAGGGATTGATCCCTGGGCTTACTGGACCAGAAACCAAAAGGGGGATCGATCCCCCAAGTTTAGGGATCGATCCTTACGCGATTTTGGGCGATTTTCTACAAATTTCGATAGCGTTCGAGATGAACGAAAGGAGACAAACCAAGCTCGATTTTTGCATCAAATCAACATATAAACACATAAAAGAGGTAAAGAAGTCCCTACCTTGCGACGATAGCCAAGATCTACAAGATTTGAATGAGCCCTAGCCTCTTTGAACTTCAAAACTTCGATCCAAGCTTGACCCAAGGATTTCCGAGCTTAAGAACACCAATGGAAGGCCGGAAGGTTGTTGATTCTTGAAGTATTTGAGAGATGGAGTGGAGTTTTGAGTGAGGAGAGGAGAGAGAGATATGGCCGGCTAGAGAGAGACAGGAGGCGTGAGGGAGAGAGAAATAAGGAGATGAAATAATCTCCTAAACATAATACACCCCTATTTATACTCTCATATCTTTATATCACACTTACACTCCCTCTAGTTTCTATTCTTTCACTTTACTCCTCAATTCAAACAATCACCTAATAAATGATATTTCCCCCAATTATGCATTTAGTATACATTTCAAAATTTTAAAAAATTTTCCGGGTCTCTACAGATAATAACATCTCAAAGTCTATCCCCGATTTTTTCCAGATTTTTCACAATGAAGGAACCTAGTCAAAATCACCCCCAAACTCAAAAATTCTGTGCAACGAAGCACAATTTCCAGCAGAACAATTTGTGTTCGAAAATTCATTAAAAATTGAATATTTAATACTTTTTAGTAATTCCAACGCCAAAACATCACACTTATTAATCATTCAGACACATAAGGACCCATAATTAGGAGGATCGCTTAACTACAAAAAAAAAAAATTAATGAAAGACGCAGCTCTGTAAGTTGTCTGCTCAAAAATAGGAATCCGACCACAGCTTCATTTACGATTTTTATCTTTTTCGATACTTCTCAAACAATTCTGAAAATGTAACACGATACAATAGACACAATAATGATCCTTTAGTAAAAATACCAGAAATTAACAAGCTTTCTAGGTACCTTGAATAATTTCGTGAAGAATAGCCCTGCACTCTAGTTTTTTCCCCTTCATCTCCTTCCCTCTGTAGCCCCTGGCCACCCCACCCCCCCTACAAGGGATAAGAATTGGGAGAAATATCACCCCCAGATATTTGTAAACCTATAAAATAATTATCGTGTGCAAGCGAGACTAATTGCTAACTTATGTTCCAATCACAAATCAAACACATGACCCTTACAAGTTCTATTGTTTACTATTTAAACCCCCAAAACACATAGTTCAATTAAAAGTAATTGAAATACCGAAATATCCAGGGCAGGTATTACAGTAACATACCTATCAAAATGAGAATTATCAAAATTAAACCCATGAAAATAATTGTTTTACCTTAGATTTGGTGCTTCCTCCTTGGTTCTCTCTCTCTCTCTCTCTCTCTCTCTCTCTCTCTCTCTCTCGGTGTAGCAACAGCAAAAGAGAACAATGAATTCTGTTGAATTGATTCAACTTAGACTCTTAAGCATGATGTGGAACTTAAGCATGATGTGTAAATAAAAGCATGAGGTGGCTTAATGCATGCACACCTAAATTTGTGCTTATAGAAAGACATGCAAAGGCTCTTAGATGAGAACAAAGAGCAACTAAATGGTTCTCAACCCTTCTACGGGCTTTTTTTTTTTAAACTAATAATAAAGCACATCCATTTTAATTCACCATAAAGCAAAGACAGATGCACAATCACATCAGATGCAAAATGCCATGTCAGGCGATGCACGTGCAAATTCGAAACGAGAGTTACACTGTTGTAAAGGGACAACCATTCAGTTAGTTAAAATATAGGTCACTACCCTTAACAGTTTAGGGCATACATTCTTACATAGAGAGCAACAAAAGTTCTTACAAGGAGTAACATTAGGTAACTTAAAGAGCAACTATTTTATTTTCAGGAAAAATAAACTTCCATTGTAATGGGGGCAATGGGGGTACACAATGGTGGATCAAATGTTGGTATTAGCAGAGTACGTTCTTCTCCTAGGGGAACTAATGGGGAAAGTCTCAATATTGCCCCTTGTATTCCTCATCTTCTATGGGGTATCGGGGGGACCATTCCAGGTTGAGGATATAGTACACGCAGCTGGCCCCATTCTAGCCTTAATGGGTTTTTTTGGTATTTCCCTTTATATGGAGTGTACCGGAAGCCCTAATAACTGGAGAAATGGGAACCATGTTTCCAGAGGACGGTGGCTATGTGATTTGGGTTTCATCTGCACTGGGTGAATATTGGGGGTTTCAAATAGGTTGGATGAAATGGCTAAGCGGGGTCATCGATAATGCTCTATACCCGGTTATGTTCCTCAACTATGTAAAGTCAGCAATCCTGACATTATCTGCTGGTTTGCCATGAGTCGGAGCAATGCTAGGTTTGACTGCTATCCTCACTTACATTAATTATAGGTTTAACCATTGTAGGATGGGCTGCTGTTCTGTTGGTTGGGGGTTCTCTCATATAATGCTATCCTCACTCATACAATGAAAAAAAAAAACCAAATTGCTTACAAACAGAGACATATGGATGAAATGAGAGAAGAGAAAAGAGAGAAAACTGCAAAAAAATTGTGACACCCAAAATATTCCTTACCAGATGCGTAAGACGTCGCTTGGTCAAGGACAAGATCCTGCTTCTTCTTTGGTGGAATGGAAAGAGTACTGTAGGTTACAGAGAGATGAAGTGAGAGAGGAAGAAGAGGTGAAGGAGAAGAGGTCGAGAAGAGGAAAGAAGCAGAAGAAACCCTACCTCTGGTTGTTCTCTTCCAGTCGTCCGCTTCAGAGCCGTGAGTACGAAAATGGGAATTGGGGGAATTGAATGAGAACGATGGGTGGGTTTGAGGTTTTTAGGGTTTTTTTGATGAGGGGCCTAATAGTCATTTCAGATGACCTCTCCATGTATTGGGGAATAATTTTCTCCTTCCCATATTTACATGAATTTCCAAATAACCACTCCATGACCTGGGCATTATTTACCCCACTATCCACTGTTTCGCAATTTTCCCTATATTATTAGGCCACCTTGCCCGCTCCCTTTTCGTTTCCTTAATCTGCTTTAGATGCAAACACACACACACACACACAAAGAGAGAGAGAGAGAGGAGTTTTTTGGGCAATTTTGGGGGTTCCTTGCCTTCGACTGCGTTGCCGCTTACCATCAAGAGGTGAGTGTTGCTACTGTTGTATTTTTCTTCCCCGAAGTTTTGGGGATTCCTTCGTTCCTTAGCGCTACCGCTTGCCGTCGAAAGGTAACCGTTGCGACTACCCTCCCTCATCCCCCCTCTTCATCTCATTCTCTTCGCTGTACGACGAAGGCGCTGTTGTGTGGATCGATTTCAGCAGGTACAATTTCTGGTAAATTGCAGTTTTCGATTTGCAATTTATCTGGTTTTGGTCAGTCTTTGTTTTGGATTTGTGATTTTTGAGTTTCAATTTTATGCATATGGATTGCATTTTGATTTGACTATTTATATATGGCATAATTTTGACTTTTTGGACTGGATTCAGATTTCTGCTCACAAACTTTGATTTCTAGGTTAGGATTTTCGCCCACAAAGTTTGCTTTCCGAATTCAAAATTTTTGGGTTAGGGTTTTAATCACAGACTTGAATTTTTAGTTCGGGTTTTGATTTTTGGTTTCGACAATTTACTAATGGCCAACAACCAACATCTATCCATATTTTCACAGTAACCACTTGAGTCTCCAAACCTTGCTAAACTTTCCCCGGAACACCTTTCCGTATTGGGTATTCCCAATAAAGTTTTCGGCACTGAAGCCCTTAATGACAGAGTTCAAGTCTTCATAGGTGTACTATAAATTCTAATATTCACCAATAAATTCCAATTTGCCAAAGAAAATGAAAATAGTGTCTTCGTCGCATAATACAGGAACCACTTACCCCTAACTCCTTGAAAAGCTTGCTGAACCCCAAAAATGCAGCATCACCTTCAAACCTTACATGTACATCATTTCTCTTTCCCAAAAGATATGTAAGGTACATCAATTTTTTGGGCCATTCTTTCAATTAGACTGGTCTATGTTACAAATAGGACGGTTTGTGTTCGAGGTTTAAGATCTCAACTCAGCTTTAGGTCTTCAAATAGCGACCAAAATTTGCTATTCTTTTGGCTCAATTTTTCCAATAATGCAGTTTGTAGTGCAATTTGAATGCAGTTTTTAGTAGAATTTCAATGCAGTTTTAGTGCACATTGCTATGGAAGTGGAACTGTTGTTGTGTGTGTGTCCAAACTGCAGTTTTTGTGGAGATTGGAGACTGTTTCAGTGCAATTTTTTGTGTGACTATACTGCAGTGTGTGTGGCAATGATGATTGTCTCAACTCACAAATGGTCTACTTCCAGTTTTCAGCTGTGTAGTTGTATAAATGTTGCTTTGGAAGGTTATGAATGACTATATTTTTTCATGATAGGGCAATGACGATTGTCTGAGCCCACAAATGGGCTACTTCTAGTTTTCAGCTATATTTCTGTGTGTGTGACGTTTCTTAAATCATTGCATATAGAGCCATAACCTGAATATTATTTATAGAGATTGCCGCAAGGGCTTCTGCAATACTTTGTTGGTAATGCTTCAAATGCATGGATTTTACTTGCACATGGACATAGAATTTGGCCAGTTGAAGTTGTTAATCATCAACTTGGTGATGGTTGGAATAAATTTTGTGAAGTGCATGACTTGTAGCCTGGATTCAAAGTTATCTTTGCATGCGAGAGTATGTGCTTTTTCCATACTGTAATTCTGGAAAAAAAAATGACCGATAGCTAGTATTTCGTTGGTCAGGTCTAAATCTGGAGCGCCAACAGCTTTTTTATAAGTTCTTGTCATGTAATCTCGGTATATCTTTAATAGGTTTGGTTGATTTTTGGCAAAGTGAATTCTACTCCATTATTTTCTTTTGTTAACGATTTTCTCGATGTGAAAAGTCTTCTTTGCCGTTATCTCTTTCCCTAATTTATAGTAGCTATTTCCATAAGGTTTGCTCTCCAAATCATCCATAGTAACTGTATGCTTAGGTACCTTTGGTCCAATTCAACCTACTACATAATTCAAAAAAGTTTCTAAACCAAGTACTATGTAATTCCTTCTCTTAGCAAGTATGGGACACTATCCTTTCCAAACTTCATGTTTCCTGGCCCTCTAGATCTTGGACTGCTTGCGTCAATTTTCTCTCTAACATAAAAGGCAAGTCTATTAAAACAGTCATTACCAAATTGGTATTTACTGCCACTGTCTATCATGTGTGGATTGAGAGGAATATGAAGAAATTTCAAGGTAAATCTTGTTCTTGTGAGGTAGTTGTTCACAAAATCTATTCCATGGTTAGAGCAAGACTTCTTTCCTTATCCAATCTACAATCATTTCAAGCAGACTGGGTTGTGAATGCGTGGAACATTAGTGGTCAATAATATAATCTGTTGGTGACTGGTTTTGAAATTATCTCATGTGTCTTACTTTCTTTGGTTCTAGTTCTGTTCTAGCTGGACAGGGAGCTACAGGAGAATAATAAGGATACTTGGCTGCTAATACTCCTACCTATAAGGTATTTACCTTAATTTCATCTCATGATTATTTGCTGTAGCTGCTGTTGGTGATTCCAACTCGGGAAATTTCAGTTCTTTGCTTCTTCCCATTAGTTTGTGTGAACCACCATATGTGTGAATCTGTGAGCTGGGTGCTTGAGCCCCAAATTTCTTGAGAGTGGAGGTAACATTAAGTTAGTGGGAGTCCTTTTATGAGGGAGAGTCGAGGGAGTAAGGGTCCTCCCTATTGCTTTTAGAATATTGGTGAGATAGGCTTCGAGGGAGGAAGAAGGGGGGCAGATAAAGCAATAGGACTATTTTGATTCATTTCTTTTCTGCTACTACTTTGAGATTGGTAGCCTATTCATTTTTCTGGTGCTAGCTTTCTTTTACTGCTAATGTTTTATGGAGTTGGCTATTTGGAGCCTTTATCCTCCATTGCATTCCTTGGTACATAGCTATTTTGGCTATAAGTGTTTCACTTGGTTTTGTTTATTTCCGAGCCTTGGGGGATGTCCCTCGAAAATTCAGAAGGTTGGTTTTGTTGGTGGCTGCTATCTTCTTTGTTAGATAGTTGTGCTGCATTCAAGCGTGATTTCTTGTGCTTAATTCAAGTGGTGTTAGCTGTTATGCATCATATGCTTGGTACTTGAAAATTTGGAATCATATCCCAATGAGCGGCTTCACTACTTTGTGCTAATTGGTGCTATGCTCTATTGCTATTCTCTATATCATGTTGAAGCTGCTGTTGACCTGTATTGTGGCTGCCTATTATGCCTGCTGTTGTTGTTTTGCTGATGCTACTGCTATTTTCCCTATGGTGTATCAAGATGCTTTCCTATGGTGCTCCTCAGGATTGCTAGCCTACTCTAGGCCCTGTTTTCATGAGCATCCTGCTGTTGTTTGTGTGCAACAGCAATCCGTGAGGTGAAGCTCCAGCTGTTTCTGCTTGTTGTACACCTGCCCAGGCTGAATTGGGGCTGTCCAGATTAAGTGCAACATTTGGGTACTGCGTTGGGTTGAAGGCTGCCCAAGTTATGCCATATCAAATGGTTGGGTCATTCCTATGACTGGCTGGAAAGCTTTCCGGCTCCTGATGCTTAGGAGTGGTGTTTATCCTCTTCATAGCCATATGTTATCTTTTGTTAATCTATGTTGTCTTATATTGTCGTATGTTTTCCCTCCCTCTTGGTAGATGGATGGAAAAACAGCGCCTCATTGGAAAAATAGCGCAAATTTTTGGTTATTTTCTTTTGATTTTCTTTTCTTTTCCTCCTAGGGTATGTCCTTGTAGTTTGTATATTCGGTTAGCCTTTTTTTTCAACTTCAAGTTGATTTACCAAAAAAAAAAGTACTATGTAATTTTAATATATATTGTTTGATTTTCTTTCTTTTCTAAAATGTCCTATATCAGCACATTTTCCAATAGTGCTTGTATGTGAAAATAGAGGTCAATGTTTCATTTCTACATTGGGTTTGTGCAAGATTATTGGAATATTTTACCCTTAGGCCATGTTCTCATTTGGAAATACAGCTTTCAGCTAAATGCATGGTTGGACAACATTGTCTACCATTCGTTTGCTCACTACAACAACGAAGGTATTACCAAACCCTGGGACATTATTCTATTTGTCTCATCACACTATCTACTATATTGCCCACCATTCTTATGTGTTCTCTTTTGTTTAAAAGATTTATCCTGTAAAGGAAATTAAGCCTCCACAAATCCCTGAGGATCTTAATACTGCTATTAAGAGTGGAAAAGTCCGAGCGCCAACTCATTATTTCTACAATTTCCGATGGCAAAGGTATGATGTGGACCTTTATATTTGTTTCGTCTAGGCAACTTGAGCAACCAATCCTGAATTTCTCTTTTAACTGAAAAATAAGTCTATTAGATTTGTCTTTTGCTCGCTATTTGCAGTGGAAGAGCCATGATATACTGGTATCCCTATGTCTTCCGTCGTCTTTTTTTTTTTGGATAAACCAGCTTGAAATTGAAAAAAAAGGCTAACCGGATATACAGCCTACAAGAGGCATACCCCATGAGGAAAAGAAAAAGAAAACAAAATAAGAGTAAAGAAAATTGCTCAAGCCAAATGGCTACATGGCTAAAAGATATGTGTGGTTTCCAATCCATCCAGATAGAGGGAAGGGAAATAGCATGCCTTAAAGTCCTCCACAAAGGAATTCAGAATAACATGAAGTTTAACACTTAGAGCAACCGAACTACAATAGGAGAGCCAATATGACTATATGAGAACCTATTTACATATCCTGAGAACAACCACGAAAAGTTAGCCTTTTGAAATGACGAATGGATCTTCCGAATGCCTACCTACAATACTTGAAGCTACTTGCATCAGCAGATCAAGGCCATCAAGCATTAACTAAGAGCCAACTTGTAGTAACTGAACTCTCACATTTAGAAGACAAAATAATCTTCAACATGGAGCAGGTTCACAAACTGGACAGTTGCACTGGACACAGTAGCAAACTATATCGAATTTGAGCTTCAAAGCAGCTAACACGACGTAGCAATCCGCAATAGCAGCAGCAAAATGGTAGGTAGCAGTATCAGAGGCTCATTCAAAACTGTTTTGCTGCTGGACTTAAGATATAGAGCAGTAGTAGCAAGAAATCAAACGCAGCAACCAAAACAATTGTAGAGAAGCAGTAGGAGACGCAGTAAGCAATAGAAGCAGCAGCAAGCATCACATTCGTATCATGCCAATCATCCAAGCCATATCACTGGGCCCTCTATGTTAGCATCCAGCAGCGGCTCAAGTAGTATTAGCAGCAGAACAGCTGCAAAATAGCAGCAGAGACTGCGTAGTAGCAGCAGTAACTACATTGACAGTAGCAGTAGATGTAGCAGATGCAAACAGAACAGTAAATATCTTGACAGAATACAACTTGACGGAAACCATAAGTTTAACAACTGGTAACCAGAGCAGGATGGCTAGGGACATGCCCCCTAGAAAAGCATAAACGTTCCAAGGGACACCCCCCCACCCAAGGATAGGCTCAGACAATACAGAATCAACTAATGTCAAGGGAATAACAACACTACACTGGACAAAATAGTGATATGGTAACAAAGCTACTGCTGATTGCACAGTATAACAAAATATAATATAGTCCCTTATCAACAGAAAAACAGTGAAATACTCACAGGGCAACTGAGTAGCCCACTTAGCAAACCAGCACAACAATTAGGTACCACAAAAGATGCCAAAACCTGTCCAAATCTGGTACCACACAAGGACCAGCAACATAGAAAACAGATGCAGAATGCCCTAAGAACAGGGACACTCACATAGAGAGCCAACCTGAACCACTAAGAAGTAACCATATCTGCTCACCTTCTACTCCTTCAAAGCCTAACTCTTCACCTACTAAAAGCAAAAGGGGTGGGTAGTGTTATTTTCTTGTTGTGGTTCAGACGCAGCCTCCCCTGCTACTGCACAAGCTTTATTGAGGTCTGATTTCCTCCTCCTAATAACATGTGTTGTAAAGAAAATCCTTCTAATTGCATTTTAAAATTTTGAATTAGTTTGTGGGCTTGTAAAAGAGATTTTGTAGACTGCTATTTCTCACTCTCGCATGTGACCTTGCCAGATTTGCATAATGTTTTGTGACAACCATCGTCCATGTGTGTCTGGGGCTCATAACACCATAGCAACTGCAAGGGCGGGAAAAGATCTTGTATCCAGCCTTGTTGCAGGTAAGCAATGAAGATGTATTGGCCAAAATATGTTTTCCCAGGGCGCTGTTTTCAAAACGGGCACAGCTGAAATGTCTTTTCGAAACAAATTTGCTAACAATTGGTCCCCAATTTGGTGAGGATATTGATGATGCTACCCGATACATTAACAATGCTTATGACAAGGTTAGTTTGGATGAGTGTTTTGACGTGCACAAGAGAATACACATGCCGTTTGATTAGCTAATAGTTTCTGAGTCTAATATTTTATCACATTGTTCTGCTTTGGCAGGGCCTTTCTCCATATGAGTTTCTACAGAATATGAAAAAGAAAGGCATTCTTATGCCCGAAATTGGCCACAAGTATATAGCTTCTTCACTTAACTACTATTATCCTCCGATTGCGCCACTGTAAAATTTCTATTCTCTCCGTCCCAATGTGTTGGCCAGTTTATCACTATTTCGGACATCTCAGAAAAAATATGTACTCAATTTTATTCGTTTCCAGATGATTTTGAAAAACTTTAAGTTGACTTCTTTTAAATAATGGAAAAAAAAAAAAGAAGAAACAAAATTCCAGGAAGTACATTTCTTGATTGGATTGAATGGGGCTTTGCTTCAATTAGATGGCTCTATTGTTGGGGTTTAGATTTATTCCTTACTTAAAAGTCAAAAATAGGTCAATATAGTATAAAAACCCACATGCTATGCCCGTGTATCTTGGATTGGTATTTTTGGTTCTGTCAATTCAATTATTGGAGTCACATTGTCGACGGATTTTCCTTTAGGTAAAAAAAGGTATAAAGATTGAACTACATTGATTTGATAGGAGAATTTTTGGAAGGTCCACCATAGCATGTTTCGAACCTCACTAGTTCACTTCTGAAGTTTTTAACCCCTCTAGTTCACTAATAATTCTAATGACAAAACTACCCTATGTAAAAGAAACAAGGGCTCTTTTTTTCATTTTTTTCGATCTTGTTGCAGCTACGTAACCACCACCACCACCACCACTACCACGCCAACATATAACGTTATATGTGTGACAAAAATTTCTTTTTTATTTTTTTTCCTACCACCACCACCACTCCACTTCCATCTCCACCACACCAACATATAATATAACGTTACATGTATGACAAAAATTTATATTTTCTTTTTTTATCCTTGTTTTGAGCCATTCCCTTCTTGAAACCGTCACCCATTAACATATAAGGTTATATGTGGGACAAAAATTCCTCTTTTTCTTTTTTCGTTTTTCTTTTTTCTTTTTTTTTACCTGTTTTGAACCCTTCCATTCTTGAACCCGCCACACTTTAACATATAAGATTATCTGTCACAATCTGCGTTCTTGTCTTAGAAGTGGACTAATTGAGTTACAAGTTCTCTATAGTGGACCCTAGACTAATTTTTTATTGATTTCAATATGCTAGTATTCCAATGTATGCAAATACAGCAATGCAACGGGCATGATAGTTGCACTTGACACCATTTAAAATCAACTCAACTCTTTCATACATTACTAAGTCAAAATAATACCTACATCGCTTAACCATCAAAAGCAACATTAATCTTAAGCAAAAATAAAAAGTCCTCTTCAACGGACATGACATTCGTGCCTTGCACAAAGGCCAGACTTAGTAAAAGTAGTATTATCATACAAGTAGCAAGTGAAACTATTTACAATGACTACTAATTTTTCAGATCAAGCATAATTTCAACCATACTACTAATAACTATGTTAATTCATTCTGTGACTCAGGACTAAAAATAAAGTACTCTTGATTGAGCTCAAACCATACCTGCCGAAACACCTTGATTATAACATCATGATATTCATCGGCATTCAACGTCAGATAACAAGCCAGAAGCTCCTCGAGCTCCTCTGACCTCCTTATCCCTTTCTCAGTAATCATTTCAATCATCGAACATCTAAAATCCCGTTGAGGATCAACCGAGCTTTTCACCACAGCAAAACTATCGAAACCCGTTGTACTTCTTCCAACAGCTTCCGTTTTCCTCTTCGTTTTCATTTTCGTTCTTCTCATGTCTTCGATCGCTTTGATTTTGCATTCGATTCTTGCAACCGTTCTTGGCGAATAAGCCCTGACCCTTCCTCCTTTCCTGCTTGTGTGAAAAGATTTCCTCTGCTTCTCATTCTTCGATAAAACCTCTTGGATTTTAATTTCCTTCAATTTTCGCCTCTCTGAACCCATTTCCTCTTCCTTTTCCTCCATACTCAGAGGCTTAAATCCACAATCTTCATCAATTGTTTTTAAACCGGAAATCCCCGAGTTTAACGAAGACACATTGCAATCTTTTCCAAAGTCAGAAGTTAGTACCTTTCTATTTATCCTCATCGATTCGAGTAGTTCAAATACATCTCCCTCTTTCAGAATTTTTCCAACCTCTTCTGCTTTATGTGGCTTCCTTTCGAGTCCCTCTCGCTTCTCTTCCAAAACCCGTCGGCTTGTTTTTCGCGATTTTTCACCTCTCACAGACTTTCTCCTTGGTTCTTCGAATTCTTTCCACTTCTCTTCCTTTTCCACTTCAACAATTTCTGGCAATTCCATTGCCTTTCTGATATCCGACACCATGTCATTGAACTTCCATAACCCTTCTCCTCCTCTGCAACTCTGGCAACTCGATGATGCGAAATCAAGCTCATCGTTCGAATTATGCCGAACGGATCGCAACCCACCTCTGCTTTTCGTTTCTCCATCGACTCTTTCATCTCCAAACGAAAGCCTCCAGTAAGACTCATCATCCTTTCCATAGAACCGACCGCCCCTCCAATTAGAAGGCGTGTTTGTGTTCGCCTTTTGCTTTTCCTTCACGGGTTTTGGCTCGGAATTCTTGCTCCCTCTTAGCTTGAATTTCGAAATCCAGGACGTTGGAAAGATATAAGAAATGGAAGAATTATGTGACGGTGAAGACGAAGGTTCGGCTTTTTTTCTGCCCCACTTCATCATTTTTCTATTAAGAAAGATTCTCTCATGGGTTTGAGGTTTGAAGGATGGATTTTGCAGAGGGAGGGAGAGATGAAAATGAGAAGAAGTTGGGGATTGAAAGAAGCAGTTGGGCGGGACAGTTATGGGTGATTATTTGGGACGTGGGTTTCATATTGGGTTAGTGCCTGTTTTTTGGCTGTGTTCTCTGTTTTTTTTCAAAAGAAAGCCCCGCCCTTGTAAAATCTTGTGACCACTCCACCCACTTTTTCCTACTTTGTTGTGGCCACTTTTCCTTTGTAGAATAGCTGTCCTTCAGTCGTGGGGTCCACCATTGCCTTACACAAAAGAAAAAATCCTCTAAATTTGTGTTGTGTGTGAGACAAGATTGTGAACCATGCTGTCCCTCTCTCTCTCAGTACTAGGTGATTGACTTTGCATCAACTAATGTAATGGAATGGAAATGTAATTGTATCAACTATCAAGACTATATAGCAGCATTATGACTGAGATTTGAATTCAGTTGAATCACAACTATAAGTCTATAACCCCGGAATAGCTCAACTGGCAATAGGAATGAACTATATACTCAAACACGTAGACATTCTGAGTTTGAAACTTAGCAACTTCTTAGGTCAAGCCGCAAGAGATAAATTTTTTGTCGGTCTCCTAGTTTAGGCGTGGATGGTTTGTCTTCAACTACACCGGGAAAGGGAATAGTTGAGATGTACGTAAAGTACATACAAAATATGCACACAGAAAAAGGACAAGGCAACGCGAAAGTGGTTAGTGCCAAATATACCTTGAATAAAAAAAAGTGGTCAAGTTTAAAAAATGTTACTCCAAACTGGAGACACTTTTGTTGGAAGTTCAACAAAATCATGGATACTGATGCAGAGCAGCCTCCTTTTACGAAACTATTTGCAAGAAGAGATCACAAACTTGTTTATGTTAAAGATTCTCTCTTTGAAACATAAATACAAATAGATATAAACTAGAAGTACTCCCTCTTCGAACACATAATTATGAGAAAACTCTCAATTTTTCATTAATTCAATACACAACCACTTAGCCCTAAGGCTTACAACTCAATATATACTCCTTCTGTTCCATATTGATGGTCTAGTTTGGTCTCCAATGCGAAATTTAAATTGTTAATATCTTTCAATCTACAATGTCTTTAAAGATTTTAAAAACTTTGTATAATAGAAATAATTGAGATCTATCATTTCAGATCCATATTGCACATAAAAATCATTATAGATTGAAAGATATTAACAATTTAAATTTTGCATTGGAGACCGAACCGGACATTCAATTTGGAACGGAGGGAGTAATAATCTAGAAATACTAAAAAGAAAATCTAAATAATGAAAAACTAAATCCACGTCTTAGAGAACAAGAAAACAATAAAGAGGAAATAGAACCAACCTAATTAAGAAAACCCAATATCCTAGGCAATTTATGGTAAAACATAAATATTCCGAATAAAATACTAATTGCAAAATAATAAACTAAAATTCCTATATTTCTTAAATAATTAAAGTATCGGCCTGCATCATTCTCTCCAACTTGAAGAAACTCATCCTCGAATTTACATAATTGAATTCGCCAAAACTTGTCTGCATCAAGTTTGTTCTTCAAATTAATTTTTTTGTTAGAATAAATGCATGTACAAAATAATATTGCGATCAAATCGTGATCTTGAGATTGTGATTTGATTGTAATTAGAATGATTTTATTCCATAGTTAATCAGTATGATTTTATTTCCATAGTTAGGCTCTCTCCTCTTATATAAATAGAGGCCTCATTGTATGGTTTCAATAATCGAATTCAACATTTCTTCTCTCATATTTTAACATGATATCAGAGCTATAAGATCTAGGCACTATGGATATTCGCTCCTGGCGGGCGGCCTAAGCCCCACTGCCGTCCGCCGGGCACTTAGTTACTTTGTCAATCTCCTCCACGTGCGCTTGTAGCTTTTCGATTCATGGCTTCTTTGTTTCTTTTCTTTCAAACTCAAGTTGGTAGACCTATTTGAGTTTGGCTTAGCTTGGCTTGGCGTGGCATGGCATGGCGGTTCCTGATTTCTTTTCGCTTGGATAATCCTAGTTTCTATTGGCTTTTTCAAACTCAAGTTGGTAGACCTACTTGAGTTTGAGAGGGGCTGTTAGAATAAATACATATACAAAATAATATTGCGATCAAATCGTGATCTTGAGATTGTGATTTGATTGTAATTAGAATGATTTTATTCCATAGTTAATCAGTATGATTTTCTTTCCATAGTTAGGCTCTCTCCCCTTGTATAAATAGAGGCCTCGTTGTATGGTTTCAATAATCGAATTCAATATTTCTTCTCTCATATTTTAACATTTTTCAACCTCAAACTGTAGAGACGAGTCTTGAAAAATAAAAGCAATATTGTCCCTCACAACTTGCTCTAATCACGCAATTCAACAATTTTTTTTATAGTAGCTTCAATAAAATCCCAAAACGGATCAACAAGTTCATTACTCCGGTCAACTTCACCATCTTCAAGCTTGGTAATAACTTCGTTTTGCAATGTTTTATGATTTTTTTCTTTTGTAATTTTCTCCACCAATTCTTTATCAAAAATTGGTGGCTTACTCCAATCCACTATTAGATTTGGAATAATATTTGATGTGAATGGTCACTCCACGGTAACTTCATCCACCCTTGTTCTCCTCCTCGACTTGATAGAAATATCATCTGACTCCTCCTCCTTTTTTGGAAACCAAGGTTGAACCAAATGACGGTGAGGCGGGTTTCCACCAACAGTCAAGGCAGCAATCTGATTGGTCAGCACACCAAATGCCTCCTCCATCTGTTGCTCAAGTTGTTGAAATCTCTCCTTCATTCAAGCATCTCGAGCAGCATCATCTCGCTCATAAACATCATCAACATAAGCTGTATAACCTCCTCTTCCACCTTGACCTCCAGCATGTCCTCCGGCCGTAGTTAGGATTGGAACCTGGCTCTGATACCAACTAATGCAACGCAACTTCTTTTTACGAAACTATTTGCAAGAAGAGATCACGAACTTGCTTATGTTAAAGATTCTCTCTTTGAAACATAAACACAAATAGGTATGAACTAGAAGTACTCCCTATTTGAACACACAATTATGAGAAAACTCTCAATTTTTCATTAATTCAATAAACAACCACTTAGCCCTAAGGCTTAGAACTCAATAATAATAAACTAAAAATAGTAAAAAGAAAACCTAAATCAGGGAAAACTAAATTTACGTCTTAGAAAACCAGAAAACAATAAAGAGAAAATAAAATCAACCTAATTAAGAAAACCCAATATCCTAGGCAATTTATGCTAAAACAGAAAGATTCCTACTAAATACTAATTGCAAAATAATAAACTAAAATTCCTATATTTCTTAAATAATTAAAATATCGGCCTGCATCAGATACAGAGATTTGACATTGTGGTTGGAGTTTGAATGCATGATTTTGTAAATGGCAAATTCAAAAATGTCAACGCAAGTCTTTCAACGAAAATTAAAATCCCTAAAATTGAGCCAAGGATGGAGATGCTCTAATGGATTGGTCATGTGGTTTTTCACTTTTAAGGAAAATAAGGAAATTATAATAGAAAATCATAAGAAAGTAATCAATACATGTAAATATTGCAGTTTTGATCAAGTAGCTCTTGATTGAGCTCAACGAAAAAATAGGATTCATGTAGCCGACTTCAATTGCTTAAGACACAATGCTCAATTTAGTTTGGTTTGGTTTGGTTCACGTAAGCATTGAAATTCCCATTTGTAGAACTTAAAAAAGGACTTAATATTTTCATTGTAAATATGTTTACTTCACGGGAAGCTTCGAAAAGAGAAATAAGCTGTAATTTTTATTTCCAAAAAGGAGTTCTAGACAGCAAACTGTGGTGTAAGTATGAATTTTTCATTCAACTTCAGTATGACGTGCCACATCGTGTATAAATTAATTTTGTAAAAATGTGTCGTTTTATGAGTAATTTTCCCATTTTTTAGGAGTACAATTTATTTTGCTGAATGAAAAAAGTTAGAAGTGACAACTAGCTAGCTGCTACCAACCCTCCGTAGATGAGACCAAAAGGAGCCTCCAATTTTAGGGGTAACGGAAGAGGGACTTTCACCAGAATGCGATCCACAGGCGCTCCTTGAGCATGGCTGAAGTCATAGCATTAGTCAAATAATGTGTCCCTTTCTACATGCCATTCGACATTAGTAATGAAATTATCGATGCTAAAATAACATATTATTCTTTTTCATTTTGAAAAAATTGATTCCCTTAAATTTGTTAACACTAGAATCGAACAGTTTGCTAATTTTCATAAATATATTTATTCCCCTCCAATTTTAAACACATGATAAGTTTCAAGTATTTTACTTTGATAGATAAAACCCGAAATCAAAAACAAAAAAGTTACATTTAAGTGTTAAAGTTGAATAATAATTTTTTAAGTTTAAAATCGAGTACTGTATTTTTTTTTTAAGGCTATTATTTGCCACGTAAAGGATATTATTTTATTGTCTCAAAGTGGGATACAACAATTCTGCAATACTAATTAGGCTGAGAATTGTTTTGGTCTGAATGCGATTCTAGGCCCAATTGTCGAGACTTTAGGCCCGGCTCAGCCCAATTCTCAGGTTCAATTTTATACATTCCGGAGTAGATGCGATAGATAGTCCGAAGGCCTGGCCCACCCACTACTACGCAGAAAGAAAATTGTCGAGAGTCCCAGATTTAAAAGCATCCGCATCAAACTCTTCAGATTTTGGACCAAATTACACCTTAAAAATCCACCTTATTACTTCAGAACATTATCAACCGGTCTAAAAAAGGCGTTTCTTATTCCCGTTAAGGATAAAGTGGAAATTTAATTACCGCAAGATCTGGTTATAAGTTGAAACTACTTTTTTGCCCCATTCCCATATCACTCATTTAAACCACCTAAACTTGGTTAATATATTTTAGAGGCTACTCCACCTTTAGCCAATTGGTTTTAGGTTGGAATTCTCCAAGAAATCTTACAATTCCAATCCACCTTCCCTCCCACTTTTGCTTCTACAAATTCCCGCCACTGCAAATTCTAACCTCCACTCTCTTCCTATCCAAACAAAATCAGAAACACTACAGTCGAAACTCACATTTGCTGTAACGATCCTGATTTGTGGTAAATAAAAATTTCGTTAAATATTTGAATTTTATTTTTAATTACTTGGATTGCTTTTAAAATTCGTTTTAATTTTAATAATCCGTCATAATTAAATTCTAGACTCAGAAATAGAATTTCTTGCATCGAATTACCTAGTCATTTTCTAAAGACAAGCGGAGTTATTTACCATGTGCATAAAACTTATTTTTGAATTTCATTTCTTGGTTGGAAATCTTACTTAGTAAGTCTAGTTCATTCTTAACTGTCTAGTTAGTAAAGCCAGTTACTTTACCATAACTAGTTTATCCTAGTTAAACCTGGTGGACTTTATAAACCTTCCTAGAAACCTAGTTAAACCTTTTGAACCCATGTATATATCCATTGGGTAATAGAAACTAGGAAAACTATTGTCCATTGGATAATAGCATGACTTGACTACCCATCATTGTACTTTAAACTTGTCATGTCATGAATAGTGTGACATGATTACATATCCAGTGAAAAATAAAACCTAGGAAAGTTAGTGACCATTGGTTAAAGTCATGTCATTTAGTACCTTTAACTTGTCACGTCATGAATAGTATGACATAATTGCTTATCCATTGGGTAATAGAACATAGGGAAATTATAACC